>CM055096.1:35113889-35233889 GCA_029204225.1 Diphasiastrum complanatum | reverse complement strand
TTAAAAATAGTAATAGCACCTAACAAATGTGTAAGATATTTATTGTTGTTATAATTTTCAAATAGTAATCTCGAGTACAAAATTATGTGAATTAAGGCAACCTCCAATTTCCAAATACAGTGCAAAAAAATCTGCAGGTTGTTACATTTAGGTGAAGTAGGCTGCCACGAAGTAGCTACTTGCAACCATATCACATTGTAAGATTAAATTTCTTTGTGAACTTTGTAGAGCTATTGATATTCAATGATAAAGTGAGATAATGTGATGCATCAAACTTTGATGTTTAACTATAAGCTTTGAGCATTTAGACAAGAAAACATCCATTCTATTGTGAAGGCTTTTGTAGGTTTGAATTGAAAAAAGAATAAATTTTTGGCCTTGCCTTGCAAAAGCAATACTATGTGTTACAAATAGTATGTAACTAGCAGTATTTCAGACCCCTAACAGTCCATTTAGTGTTGGGGGCTAAATGGCAAGCTACCCTTAGGATTAAGGGTATGTGCCCTTGGATAAGAGCAAGCAAGTGACTATACTTTAGTTGGAGGTATGGAGTCACGTGACCTTTGGATAAGGGGTACCCTTAGTATTAAGGGTAGGTACCTTAGATTAAGGTACTAGTGTCCTTGGTTAAGGACAAGTAGGTGTCTATGCCTTGGATGGAGGTATGGAACCTAGAGAGGTGTTAGAAAGTCATTGGATGACTATTTTTCTAAACCTTGGGCCTCAACCATATCACTTAATTGGTCTAGGACCAAAGTATATATGCACAACTTGGGCAATGGGACCTAGTAGGAGAGCACCCTTCTAAAGTGTCCATTGAGTTCCCAACTCCCACAAGAAAGACATACAAAGGGCCATAGGTTATGGAAGGAGTCTTTTGACCTTCCATAAGCCTATGGAGGCTCTTGGAGATTCTTTAACTCTCCTAGGCTTCTCTCTCTCTCATTGGATGAGCATGGAACTCCATAGTGCATTGGAGGAGTCCATGGGCCATCTATATGAGGGTAGTAGGGCGCCCATTGGGAGAGAGAGAGATCTCTCTTGTTTGCTTTGCTTATGCTCTAGTGTTGCTACTAGTGTGTAGACTGCTTTCTTGTGGTAGTATGCTTGAGGTTTGGATCTTGCTTATGGTATGGGACATAAGTAAGGTTTGGATCTTGAGTATGCTATGGAGTGTTGTGGTATGCTTGTGATTTGTTTATGGTTAGCAAGGGGGTGCTAGATAGGTCTTGCTTGGAGCTTGGATCTAGCTATGGTTGGGTGGTGAATACTTGAGGCCAGCTTGTTATCTATCTTTGTGTTTAAAGAGTAGGGACACAAGTGGAGGAGAGATCCTTGGAGGCTTGCAAATCCTTACTTGCAGGTGGAGGCATCCTAGCTTGGAGTTGGGGAGCATCTTGAAGCTTGCAGATTGCTTGGAGGATATTTGGAGGCTCTACCTTGGATTTGGAGGACTTCCTCACCTCTACTTGTAAAAGTGGTATCAGAGCTAGACAAAGGATGGTAACTTTTCTAACCTTCTTCAAGTTCTATTAAGATCATCAACTAAATTTTTTTGGGGAAGATTATAGGCTTTTCTAGTTATAGGAAGCTTGTAGTTGAAGTACCCAATGAATCTAGTTCTCTTTGGAAGAGAGTAGTGATGTTTATAGAATTGATTAGGGGCTGATTTTTTATCATGTTAGAGAAGTTTTAAAGTGGGCTTTGGATTTTTAAAAGTTCTGAAAAAAAAGATTTGTGGGATGGGTAGAGGAAGTCTTCCTCTACATACACAAACTTTTTTTTGGCAAAAAGATTGATTCTAGCTATGTGTTTTGATCAAAACTAGTGTTTTTTTGCATAAATGAAGTGTTTGAAGTTTTGATTTTCATTCTGAATTTCTGTTTTCATATCTGTAAATGTGAAAATCAGATCTGAAAAGTGAAGGTTTCATTCATTCTTTATTAGTTACATCTTTCTATCTCCTAGTTTCATGAAGATGACAATGTAGGAAGGGAATGGTAGTGCAACTTTGTGCATAAAACAAGTTTTGAAATTTTGTTTTTTGTAATTTTGAAGTTCTGATTTTCAGACCTGTAAATCTGAAAATCAGATCTAAAAATTAAAGTTCTTATAAAGCTTCATTAGTTATCCATTTCTAGACACTAGTTTCTTGGTTTTGGAAATCTAGAATAGTGAGAAATGTGAAAACTTTGGTTGCTTTTGAAATGACAAATGGAATTGGAATGAGAATGAAAACTTTATGTAAACATTAGCTTGGATTAGTTAATTGAAGTTTACATAAAGATTTGGTTATCATTTTTGCTTTTGATTAAGGCAAATGTAGCTTGTTGTTGTTTTTCTCTTAAGCTTGGATTAAGCTTGCAAATAGTAGGCTTGGATTGAGCTTACAAACAATAAGATTGAATGAATAGAAGTAAATGCTTTTTATTTGCATTGGATGTAACAATTGAAACATTTCTATCATTCTGATTTGAGCACTTGTTGTTGTACCTGCATAATAAGAAAACACACAAGCAACACCAATGGATCAAACCAATGAAAACCCAACATTTGATCTATCAAACTCATCGAATGTGGCACAAGCTCTTAAACTTTTATACCAACAAATTCAAGCCACTAATAAGCAGCTTCTTGAAACTAATCAAAGAAACCAAGACTTAGAGTCTAGGTTAGTCAATCAGAAGAAGCATGTAGTTCCACCTCCCGTAAAAGTGTTTAAGAGGGAGAAGAAAGATAGGAACTTACAAGTGGTAAGTTTTTGGCTAAATGTTTGGAACAAATACTTTGTCATGAACCAATTCCCTGAATCTGAGAAGTTATCCACTGTCACCATGTTCCTTGAAGGAAGACTTTAGTTTGGTGGGATGATTTAGTTGTGAAGGGCAATCAACCTTGTACATGGGATGATTTTTGCAAGCTTTTTAGGGATTATTTTCTACCACTTTTAGATGACTATGAACACTTCCAAAAGTTGAGTCATCTAACCATGAATAAAGGTTTGGAACAATTTATTCAAGATTTTCATGAGTACCTAAATCCACTTTATAGTGATATTTCGCCTAAGGTACAAATGTTAATGTTTATTGATGGGTTACCAAAAGATTATCAAGTGGATGTTCGTAGAAACCATCCAAAAACCCTAGAAGATGCTATTAGGGCTGCAAAATACTTTGATGACACACCTAAGCCACCTAGGGGTCAACAGCCTAATGAGCAGAAAAAAGGTTTTCAATTTAAGAGGAAGGATAGGGAAGTTGTTAATGAAACACATCCCAATTTCAACAATCCTAAGAAAACCAAGAAAAACTTTAAAAACCATCATGATGGCAATGATAAAGCTGAAGCTTGTAAGAAGAACTTGTGCTTCAAGTGCAATGGCGAGGGTCACCTTGCATGAGATTGCGTCAAATAACCAGCTTCTACCTCAGGTAATCTATCTCGAAGTAATGAGATGGATGTATTTTGTCTTTAGTTCTTTAGTCTTTGGACCTAATGACCTTAAGTGCATTAAAAGTAAAGAAATTGAACAAGGTAACCGTTAAGAATAGATATCCACTGTCGCGGATGGATGACCTAATAGATTATCTTGGTGGTGCTGGGTACTTTACCAAGATAGATATAAGATCAGGATTCCATCAAATACGCATTAAGGCAGAAGATATACCAAAAACCGGGTTTTGAACTCCCTTTGGTCACTACAAATTTTTGGTGTTGCCTTTTGGTTTGACCAATGCACTGACAACTTTCTAGTAGATGATGAATGATTTGTTTAGGCCATATTTGGAAAGATTCGCAGTGGTATTCTTAGATGATATCCTAGTGTTCAGTAAGACTTTGGCAGAACATAAAGAGCATCTTAGGATTGTCTAGGACATCCTAAGAAGGGAAAAGCTCTTTGCCAAAGAGTCTATGTATGACTTTTTTTGCAAAGGAATTGTCCTACTTGGGGCATAAGATTTTTGAACGGGGAGTGGAGATTGAGGCCGATCGTATTCAAAGGTTATTGATTGGCCTATTCTCACCACAGTTCAAGAAAGCAAGTCTTTCTTGAGGTTTGTGGGATTTTTCTATCGGCATATTCCCCAATTTGCCCGATTGGCATTTCTCCTTACCCAGGCCTTGAAAGGCTATAAGAAGCTAAGCCGGAGGGCTAAGAGTCCACTGGTGGTGTGGACGGAGGATATGAATAATTGTTTTGAGTTGTTTAAGAAAAGTTTCATTTCGGCACCAATACTAATCATTGGCAATCCTAATAAGACTTTTGTGGTTAGGACCGATGCCAGTGATTATGCTATTGGAGCTGTTTTGATGCAAGATGGACATCCTATGGCTTATGAAAGCAAGAAACTCAATCCTGCTCAGTCTAGGTATTGTACATATGAGAAGAAACTGTTTGCAATTGTTCATTCCTTGAAAATTTGGCGACATTATTTGTATGGAGCTAGATTTGAAGTTTTGGCGGATCATCAGACTCTTCGATATTTCTGTGATGCTACAGATTTAAAGGGGAGACAAGCTAGATGGGCTGAGCTGATGCAAAGCTTTGACTTTTCTATACGTTATTGTAAAGGAAGTCAAAATACTCCAGCGGATGCTTTGAGTCGGTTACCGGTTATTAATCAGTTGTGCTTTACTGTTATAGAACCAGAGTTGTTTCAGTCTCTTCAAGGACTATATGAGTTCGATCCTTTTTTTGAAAAGTATTGGCAACAAGTACTTTTGGGGGTCGATTCAGGTTTGCAAGATTCCTCAAATCAGGGAAAGACTGAAACGGATTTCCTATTTAGAAACATGATTTTGTTTCGTAAAAGAAATGTGTGTGTACCGGAGAATGACACTGTAAGGGCCCAGATCTTGCATGAGTGTCATGGTAGTTCATGCGCAGGACATCCGGGTATACAAAGAACACTTGACTTAGTTCGAAGGCAATTTTGGTGGCCTAAGATAAAAAGTTAAGTAGAGGCCTATGTACTTAAATGTACTAAGTGTCAGTTAAATAAAGCAGAGAGACTAAAAGCTAGTGGCCTATTATATATTCCTACCGGATGATCTCATGTGTCCGATATCACTCCTCACAAATGTTGTAGTCTAGATTCTAATATGGATGGAATGAAAATCTTGCTCGGAAGGTGTTTCAAATTTGTTAGTGTTTTACGTCTCCTTGTCACAGATTCTTTGTTTAGAGCTACACGTAGCTCACAAGCTTTTACGTAAGCTACTCGGGCAGATGGCCCCTAGCTGCTTTTTTATCTTTCAGAGTTTGGTTATCGGCAATCGTTCTTCTCCCGAAGCTTTGCGCCATTCGTTAGCAGAAAGGAGTCACCTGGAATGCTTGCACTCCCTGTGCGTCATTGGACTATATTAAGAAGACAGCAATCCTCCAGCTTGGCTTAATGATTGTTGAAGAGATGCTAAAATGCCACTCTCTTTAGTTAAACGTCTCGCTTGACAGCTAACTGGGCTGATGCCTTGCTGCTAATGCTTCCTCCGATAGGAAATGGGGCCGATAGGGGAAGTTTCAAAGCTACTGCACATTGAAATATCGTGAGATCCGGCGATATTTGAGAGAAAGGCAAATGCACGTAACTGTGAAAAAATATGTGAAGTTTTGTAACAAGCCGAAGATAGATTCACAGGATCCACATTCTGTGTTCAAAGATTTTCGCAGAGATCTACCCAACGACAAGAGTGATTGCGACAGCTGTGTGAACTTATGTGGACATGGCCCAACCTGCTGCTATGGGAAGTGCGCCCACAGGGCATCAATCTTTCAGAGACACCTACCACAGTGGAAACTATTGCTTCCGTAGAGCTCAGTGTGAATGTGGTCTTTGTTGCTGCGGCGGCTACGACAACACGTCTTTCTAAAGCACTGGTAGAGCAATTCATGTAGTAAATCAACCTCACCAATAAAATTCAAATAGTTGTGCTAATTGCACACTCCATATTTGCCGTTCACTTATACAGCCCTAGCTTTATAAAACCGTCATCGAGAGTCGAGAGAAGGTAGAACGCAAAACTTAAGGCTTAAGCAGCAGTGTTTGTGCCAGCTTAATCCAAGAATGAAACCCATATATTTTTTTAAAAATCGGCATGGCAAAAATTGTACAAAAATTTTTATTTTATAAACCTTGAGTTTTATAAAAAAAAATCGACAATAGGTTTGTCATTTAATAAAGGCCGAAAAACTTTTTGAATGTAAAATGTTTCACATATCAATTTTTGAAAGAAACCTCAAAAAAATTTTCGGAACACTTGCTTAACTTCTTAACCAACACAATAAGTTAATTAATCAAATTGACTTACTTAACGCGGATTTTAGGACGAGATTTATTGTGCAATGTGATCATTTAGGAAGGCTTGCAAGTTGGAACTCATTTCAGTTGATGCGTGCTGAGTTTGTCCTGAGTTTGTCCTGAGTTTATTCAGCTGTATGCAGGATCTACACAATATACGTCGCACTAAATTTGCTTATTACAGAAAGTACCTGCTCCTGTCGCTTTTAGATGGAGGCCCTCAGGGCCAGGCCCAGTACCCATTTTCTTATTCAAAGTACTTCACGTACGACTGACTACAGGCACACTGGCTTACATGGTCCAAGGCTCAAGCGTCCAAGCCTCGAAGCCTGAAGGCCCAAGGGTAGCAAGTAGCAAGCTACTAAGCTGTAACCCAGGTACATGTGAAGGAAACACTAAGTTAGGTGTTAATCTGAGTACAAGATGTCATAGTACTGTTATGCTTTTCCCGCACATTGAATTAATATGACAAGATTGCTCATCTGCACAACCGTGAACCTTTTTCTATTACATTAATTACACTATCTACTTTGTCAGATTTCAGAACACATGGATTGAAACTTGCTGCTCCCAAGATACAATTGCCAGTATTATTGGTGTAAATATAGAAATGCTTTAATGCTGATGCATTCATTTATTTAGCAATGAGCATTCACCAAGTGGTCTGTTATTCCTCATATTACATAGTGACGAAGAGACAGCTTCGTTAGCTACCTATAAGACTGTAAGGAGTGGCTTGCTAGCGTTTGAGTTACATGGAAGACTCAAATTTGAGCTCACTTCAAAGAATGATGCACGTCTCAAAAGTTACAATAAAACAAGGAGTTACAATAAGACGAGAGTACTCTGATGCTTACTCTTATATAAAGTGAGAAGGTTTAAGGGATGACTCATTCAAACCTCCAGGCACACGAGATAGAGGTGGCAATTAGCTCCACCTATAGCAGCAACTCAGCTCATGTAATTGATAGTGGACTCAAGTTTATCTACACTTTGCCTAATTCTAAAGTTATACACTTTGCCTAATTCTAAAGTTAATCAGATGAAAACTGCAACTTGTTTTGATTTGTAGGTGTAACATCATTCAATGAATTGTTAACATACATTTAGCTTTGCGGCAATAGGGATAAGGTATTGCAATGATCTATCAATATGTGACATGTATGTTTTGAGCGCTCAAATTAATTAATTAATTCATATTTTTTTTCTTTTATCCTTGTAAATCACAATCCACTTTCCAATTATATGAATGCTTATTCAAAGTTGGGGATAACTCAAATATTTCTAAGAAAGTTGAAGTATATATGTAGAATCTGAAAGTAAAATTGTCTATGCTCTTGAAATAAGTTGATCATGTTTGCAATTTGATGGTGCATTTTCTAAGATAGTTAGTCCTTCAAGTTTGAGCTCACCTAGTTTCTCTCATTCAAGAATATCATATTTTTTAACCTTAATGAAACAATGGTAAGATGACTTGCTAAAACGTGTGATGTCATTTTTGATGAGTTTGAGTATTAAAATGGTTTTTTTTTTAATTCTCCTTGATTGCAAATCATTGTTTTTTCAAAATTTCTAGCAAATTTGATATTTCTTGAGTGCACACATATACACCTTACTTTATATTAAAAGAAGGGCCTATCTCGCAAACTCATTATTGTTTATATTAATTCGCCACCCAAGGGCTCATAACCCTTTTTTTTTTATAGTACTTGACTTGCAAAATTTGCATACCGAATAAGCATTTCTAGACACTTGCATTCTCTATGCATTCTCACACACTTTAGCAATATCCTAGGTATTCGGCTAGTCTAGCAGGATGGTGACCAAGAGCGAAGACATCAGGTGAGCATAGTATGTGGATGACGAGTCCATTGGGGTGGCACTCAAGAAGATGCTACAGTCTACTCATTATGGAAAGTGAGGATGAAATCACTTCTTGAGATGAATGATGTTTTGGATATTGTTGTAGGTTTAGAGGAGAGGGCAACAACACAACAAGATCAAGTGAGGTATGACAAGAGGTCCAAAAGAGTTGTACACATGATAAAGATGAATGTTACCAATGAACTTCTCAAGGAAGTTAGTAAGTGTACTTCATCAAGTGAGGCTTGGGAAGCTTTGAAGAAGCTTTATGAATCCAAGTCTACTTCTAGAGCGTTGACTCTAAGAAGACAAGTCTTTCAAAGTTTGCAAAATAATGAAGAGAGTCCAAATATTTTTGTTTTGAGAGTGAAGGCTTTGAATGATGAGTTATCTTGCATTGATGAGAGCATTAAAGAAGGAGAGCTTGTTCAAGTTATTCTTAATGGTTTTTTGAATGCTCGTGCTAATATTGTACAAAGTCTAGCCATTCAAAGAAGTTTGCCAAGTTTGATGGATATTCAAGAGATCTTGATCATTGAAGAATATAGGCTTCAAGCAAGAGGTGGATCTTCATCAACATCTCAATTTGGAGAGGAGGCAAATTCAAGGGCAAAAGCAAAAGCAAGTGGTCTAAAGGACAAGATCAAGGGGAGGCTTCTTCAAATGGCAAAAGAAAAGATAGATCAAAGCTAAAGTGCTTCTATTGTGGCATCAAAGGACACTTTGCAAGTGAGTGCTACAAGAAGAAGAGAGATCAAGGTGACAAGCAAGATAATCTTACTCATGATGAAGATGGTTTGGATGTTATTCAAATGATGATGCTTCTGTGATGTCTTCATGTATGCTTGCTAATGATGGTGGATTGATAGTGGTGCAATCTCACACATGAATTTTCACAACGAGTACTTCACTTCTTTGTTGGCATATGAAGTAACAAGAAGGTGATCTACTCGGCCAAGGATGGTGTGTGTGCAATCAAAAGGATTGGCACAATTCCTATTTCTCTCTCTACAAATAGGAATGTTCATTTGAAGGATGTTTTGTTCATACCTTCCATTACCAAGAATTTACTTAGTGTGAGTCAATTTTTTGATGGAGTTGCTTGCATGACCAAAAAGAAGGATATCTTGATTGCAAAAGATAAAAGGGAAGGGAAGTTGTTCAAACTAGATGCTTGTGTTATTGCTAACCAAGTTGGATTTGCTAGAACTACTACAATTAGCAATAGTGGAGCTAAGATGTATGTAACTTTCATTGATAATTTAGTTAGATTTTGTTGGATCTATCTACTAAAGAATAAAGATGAAGTGTATGATGTCTTTGTTAAGCTCAAGAATGCAAGGGAGAACCAATTTTTCACAAGGATCAAGTGCTTAAGGAGTGACAATGGTGGAGAGTACATATCTACCAAGTTTAAGACTTTTTGTGATGAGCATGGGGTCAAGAGGGAGTACACAACTTCAAGGACACCACACCAAAATGGAGTGGCCGAGAGGAAAAATAGAACTTTATGTGAAAGTGCCAAAGCCATGAGGTTAGGTGGTAATCTTCCAAAACCATTTTGGGATCAAGCCTTATTGTGTGCTAACTTTCTATGGAATAGGTGGCTGAGTGCTATATTGGATGGAAGAACACCTTTTGAGATGCTATTCAAGAGGAGGCCGAGTGGCAACTTTCTTAAGACTTTTGGATGTACTTGCTATGCTATTCAAGATGAGGCCGAGTGGCAACTTTCTTAAGACTTTTGGATGTACTTGCTATGTCAATATAAATCTTGATGATAGGACAAAGGAGGATCCATCTTCAAGAGGTTAGTAAAGCCTACAAGGTTTACATTCCTCCTACTAATAAGGTGATTAGTTTAGAAATGTCATTTTTGATGAGAGGAATATTCTGAAAGTGTCTTCAAGTAATGATGTTGTGGATGGATCTAACATTCTTGATATTGATGTAAAGGATCCTACTTTAGATGGTGATGATGAAGGACCTTCATCAAGTCAACAGCCAAGGAGAACATGAAGGGAAAGACAAATGCCTTCAAGGCTCACATATGATGATAGAGGTAAGCAAGTTGTTGGGGGTACACACTTTGCTTTCCTAACCTCTTTTGATGAACCTACTTGTGCAGATGAAACAAGGAACAAAGAGGAGTGGACCCAAGAAATGGAGTATCAAGCTCTTATGAAGAATGAAACATGGAGATTGGTGGAGTTACCTAAGGACAAAAAAGCCATTGGATGTAAATGGATCTTCAAAGTGAAGACATACCAAGATGGATATATCAATAAGCATAAGGCAAGGTTGGTGGCAAAAGGATATGCTCAAGAACATGGTATTGACTATGATGAAACCTTTGCCCCCGTGGCAAAGATGGTAAGCATTCGGGTCATCATCTCTCTTGCTACTCTTTATGGATGGGATCTATGGCAATTGGATATCGCAAATGCTTTTTTGAATAGTGACCTTGAGGAGGAAGTGTACATGGAGCAACCCGAGAGCTACATTTTGTGAAAGTACAGTACTTTTTAGACCATAAATGGATCTTGGAAGATCCACAAGAGTGATTATTATGTACCTACTTAACAATGCATCAGAAAACTAGTCAACAAATCTTGATCTAGATTGGCAATTTGACACAGAACAAGCATTGATAATTAAAAAACAAGATCATAGACATAAATCCGAGCCCACACGTGTGAAGAGCAGCTTGTTGTACGGATTTAGAATAATGTTTGAACTACTCAAAGTGTTGGTTTCATTTGGATCACAAAATCAATGTACATGGAGAGTAGAAACTGGAGATTGCCAATGAGCTCCAAAAAATCTTCTCACTATGGGAGCTTGTAATACATAAAAAAACTCACTTCCTTTGTAAAGCTAGGTGAATTTCCAGCATGTAATAAGGAAGTCAACTCACCCTTTTTGCCCTAAAATGAAACCCTAGAAACCCTAGTCTATTTCCTAGAGTCATGCTTGGTAGATGCATGGTTGGTCAAAATATCATATCAAATCAAGGTCTAGATGCTATAAAGTAGGGACCTCTATCAAATAGACACAACCACCTATCTTGACTCAAGCTAACCCACTTTAGGAGTGGATTGCCATCTGGCACTTTGGCCATACATGTGTGAAAACAACTATACAAAAATGTTCAATATGCTACATGGCTAGATTTACCAATGTTGGCAATTTTTCACACTCCTCCTCAAATCTAGCCTTGGAAACAACAATACTTTTATCAATCATTCCAATTGAAGATCTAAGCTTAGTAAACAAATCAGCCAAGCAACTTGATGATGGTGCTGATAGGGTGGTAGAACGCTAACGGAGAAGAGAGAAAGAAATAGTTGTGGAAAGACTCTCCCATTATTATGGGCTGCTACGTCCAAGAACAATCTAAAGAATGCAAATGCTAAGTTACAATCATAGCTCAAGCACTCTGCCCAACAAGATCTTAAGAAGTCAATTCATACTAAAAAACAAATGCACGAGTATAGTCCACCACCGAAGAGATTAGATATGGTGTGTGGTATTACTACATATGGATCTTAATAAGAAGTTTAGATAAGAATATCAAAGTGACAAAGTAGTGTGATAATGCAAGTTCCTCAAGCGTCAAAGACAACCATCGTCTAATCAGAAATTGAGGAGTCGTAGACGTTTGTGTTCTGATCAGAGTGAGTAAATGAGCGCGATCAAACAGAAACGAAGTGCATTCAAATCACAATAAGCATTCATGTATGTTATACACAGATAGAAAAGTGTATTGCTGTTATATTACCCTGATGCACAACAATAAGTTACTACCAATATGACGGCGTAACTTGGAGGCTCAAAATCATTCGTCTCATGGATGGAGCATCAAACAGAGTATGTGATGGTGTATTTATACACCGGATCTATGTATCTAATTACAATAAATGTTTGTCATCTAACGAAGTACTTTGTCGCACTCAAGGAGTACTACAATGACAGAATGACAGTTGTACATTAAATACATGGTCAGGTGACTCGGCATCACTGACTGGACGAGAACGTCGCATATTTTTTTCTCACTTTGCATTTTACGAGAAGTGGCTGGAGATGTTTCTCATTGAAATAGATGACCTCCACTCTTTTTTTTTCTCTTCACATTTTTCGTGAAAACCTCGAAGGTGTTTGGAAACAGTTCACTTGTTGAGCGAAAATGCTGAAGGTGTTGAAAAATAGTTCATTTGATGAAGTGACTGTTTTGTCGCACTTTTTCAAAAAAGATGAAAGAATCGACAAAAAGCTTACTTCTTTGAAATAGTTGACAAGAAGTTATTGTCGGGAAATAGTGACATTCCTGAAGTTGTCGAAGAAGTCGGACACTTTGGTTGATGAACGAAGTTGTCAACGAAGTCGGAGACTTCAGAGACTTTGGAAACCGTACTAGTACCGCGGTACCATGATAGAAGAAGTTGGAGACTCCGGTTGATAGAAGAAGTCAGAGACTTCAGTTGATGAACGAAGTCGGACACTTCGGTTGATGAACAAAGTTGTCGAAGAAGTCGAAAACTTCGGAGACTTTGATGTCGAGTGGCTTGATTGTTGAAGAAGTTGAGGATGATCAGGCCTTCGATGTTCTTCATGATGCTTTGACATTTGAATGTAGAATTAGATGGGAATGGATACCCTTTGATGTAGATTAGCCAGAAAGTCGATGAAGTCGATGTCGAACTGCTTGCAGAAACTCGTGTATTTTACCAGTGTGAAAGGGCTGAGTGTTATTACATGATGCTTCCTGCGCTCTTATCAAGCAGATCATTCACAATCAGAAAGTATTGTTTTTAGCTCTTTATCAAGATTTCAAGCTTGAACTCTCTTGAGCATTCTAGCTCAGTCTTTTAGAGATTTATTTTAGAGTTGCTATTTTACTACTGCTTATCAGCAGAGCTGCTTATTATCATATTTATTCTCAGTTACTCAGAGATAGCTTAGAGTGCGCAGTTTCTATCTGCTATTTTTTTTCGCTCATTAGCATCTAATTTTGTTTTTTTGAATCAATACTATCTTCTTATTGCGTTCAGTATATGTCAGAATGCATGCATCTCTGTATTGCTTTTGTAGCTGATAGAAATTGTCTGAGAATTCAATACTTTATGTCTGGCTACGTATCACTTAGTATCTAGTGATTTCAAAGTTAGATGCTAAAGATTGAACGTGATTTTCATCACTAGTAGGCTTTGTTCAATTTTTGATAGGCGTCATCATGCATTGGAAGTAGGAAGTTTTCGCATTACATTATCTATCCTATTTTCGACATGGTATCAGAGCATACCTATATGGTATTAGAGCGTACTTCACTACCCTCTTGAAGTGAGAGCACATGCTTCTCAAAATCAATATCATGAGATTTATTAAATAACCATTCATACCCTAGAATTATATCTGTATGTACCAAATCTAAAACATTAAAATCAATCAACTCTCTATAATCTTGAATCAAAACTGAGGGCTTCAAAACTTTGACATCCCAAGTCTCCAACTCCGCACCTGAAGCTAGATATATCTTATATCTATAATCACTAGCTTAAGTTTCCAGGCCAGTTTTCTACACAAGACCAGAGCTAATAAAATTATTGAGTTGAACCACTATCCACCAACATACTCACTTCATGTCCTTTGACTGTGCCTTTCAAACGAAACAATTCATTAGGCAAGAATAAAGCAGTAGTACTGAATGAGCATTCACACTCACAATGAACCTTTTTAATTTCCAATTCTAGATTTTTTTTTACTTGGCATCTCAATTACTTGAGCTGTGAGTTAATTTCACTCTGATTAGAACTTCATAACAAGTCCAGGCTTATTGCAGATAACACACATTTGTCTTCCTAACCTTCTTTTGGAACATTTTTTTTTTTTTTTTTGCTTAAATTCCGATGCCATTTGATCCAGTTCGTTAAAATTTTGACCTGTTTCTTGTCACGAAATTTTTTTTCTTCTTTTGGTTGAATCCAGATGGATTAGTATAAGAACCACCAAGTGAAGATCTTCAGGATTCCAATCACATACAAACCAAAAGGACACCTGTGGAGCATGAACCACCCAACCAATATGGAGAGGCTAGTCAATACCCTAATCAATCTACTCCCAGGCCACAATGAAAAACACAAGAGAGGAGAAGAGAAATTGGCTCAAGAATCACAATTCACAATAGGAGGATGGGCGAGTTTCCACTAGACTTATTCTCCGAGAGAGAGAGAGAGAGAGAGAGAGAGAGAGAGAGAGAGAGAGAGAGAGAGAGAGAGAGAGAGAGAGAGAGAGAGAGAGAGAGAGAGAGAGAGAGAGAGAGAGAGAGAGAGAGAGAGAGAGGGAGGGAGAGAGAGAGAGAGAATATTCTCTTTAGGATTCTCATGCAACCTAAATTGAGCTATTGACCTCCTATTCTTAAAGCAGTATTCACCATGCATGTGCTCCTATGTCCAATTATAGATCTCGGCCCTCATAAAAGGAAGCGGATGCCCTCTACATACACATTCACAAAACAAATCAATAATTATTAGCCAAACACATGTCATAAAATTGAAATGAAATACAAATTGTGCATAAAAAATAAGAGAAATAGAAATTATGTAACAAAAATTTACCCTTGGATGTACGCCTTGTGCCGCAAGATGATCAACCAAGGCACTATAGCCTTGGCGATATCCAATATTGTACTCGACATTTGTATACTTATACCCATAATCTTCAACCTACATCAACACAAATCGATGATTAGAAAAAAGCAAAAAATTATTGGTAAACAATAAACATATGAAATGCAATTAGCTAAAAGAGAATTGCTTACAAATTGGGTATGCATATTGGCCTTGCCTCCCGATCCAAGGTGAGATTGGCCTAAAAGATTAAGCCTTGATTTTGTTGCCTCTCTTTGTTGCTTAAAGCGCTCGGGATTAGAATGCTTGGATTCATAAACAGCTTTTTCCCAATCTTTTTTAGATGCCCATCCCGGCCTCTTCTTGCCTTTACTACATAATCGTCTTAATGATTGGCGCTTATGACGAATATGCATACACATACTCGTCTTCGTCTATTTGTCATTAAATCGATTTGGTCTCACGGTACAATATATCAAGTATCTTGTCTTTGTCCGCTTGGTCTTGTTGCTCCCAAGGGTTAAACAAATCGTGACCAAAGTATTTAAGAGTAAGGTTGTGCAATCTATTGATGACAACCTTAACCCTAATGTCCATGATGATGGAACCGTCCTCATCAAGGTCATAGAAAATATTCGTGAATTTTTTCGACGACATGTTCGTTGAAACGAATCCATGATCTTGTTGATCGGATTCTTCTTCGGAAAGACAAAGAGCTTTCATCCTTTGCCTTTCCTCGGGAGATAGCGTAGAATAGAAATCTCGCACTCGATCGAAATCCGATCCCGAGGCTTGTCCTCTTCCGATGGAAGAGGATCTTGGCCTCCTCCTTGATGCTCCGCTATCGCTGGTAGACATGACTATTGAGAGAAAGATATGAAGTTGTGAAAAGAGTTTGGAAAGATATCAAATGTGAAAAATGAAAATATGTGTGTGTGTGTGTGTGTGTGTGTGTGTGTGTGAGAGAGAGAGAGAGAGAGAGAGAGAGAGAGAGAGAGAGAGAGAGAGAGAGAGAGAGAGAGAGAGAGAGAGAGATGTGTGAGAGAGTGAAAAAGAAAAGCAAACTTTTAAATGTGTGAAAAATGAAAAGGAGGTATGAAAGAGTGTGTGAAAGAGAAAGAGAGATTGGAAATTGGAGAGTGAAAGATGTGTGTGTGTGAGAGAGAGAGAGAAAGAGAGATTGGAGAGTGAAAGATGTGTGTGTGTGTGTGTGTGTGTGTGTGTGTGTGTGTGTGTGAGAGAGAGAGAGAGAGAGAGAGAGAGAGAGAGAGAGAGAGAGAGAGAGAGAGAGAGAGAGAGAGAGAGAGAGAGAGAGAGAGAGAGAGAGAGAGAAAAGTGGGGAGGAGTGAAAAGAAATGAAAGATTGGAAGTGAGAGATTGAGAGAGAGAGAAATGAGAGATTGAAAGCTTGAGAGTGAGAGTGTGAGAGCTCGAGTGTGATAGTGAGCCTCAAGGAATCCACAAGAAAGCGTGGAGAAAATATTGAATGAGGGCATTTATATTCATTTTTCAGATTTCAAGTGTCACGTGGCTCTGCCACGCATTTCTTTGCCGTGCGTGGCAGTGCCAAGCAATTTTTTTTTGCATAGAAATATGTGATTACGGCTTGGAAGTTGTCATATAGCCAGTGGTTTGTCAAAAAGACAAATTCATTAGAGAAAATTTGGCCTTGGAAAGGGCCCTATAAGGATTGCCACGTAGGATGACAATTTTTTTTGGCAACGTAAAATACTAAAATAAAGCCCGCAGTCCTGTCTACACAGTCTTCGATGATTAGCTATTATGTGGGTAGTATAGTTTGTGACTAAAAAAAATCATAACTTTTGAATGACAACTCAGATTGAGACGATTAGGGTGCAATTAGAAAGCCCTTGACGAGAACTTTTCAACGACATCCAACATGACCCAGTTCCAAGCTACGGTGAAGAAGTTACGGCCAGTCAAAGTTTTGTTCGGTCAACACTTGGTCAACCCGATATCTCTTTCAAGGGCAATTGACCGGTCAAAAATCGGTCAACTACGCTTGAAAGAGATATCGGGTTGACCAAGTGTTGACCGAACAAATCTTTGACTGGTCAAACTGGTCAACTACGCTTGAAAGAGATATCGGATTGACCGACCAAAACTTTGACTGGCCATAACTTCTTCACCATAGCTTGGAACTGGGACATGTTCGATGTCATCGAAAAGCTCTCGTCGAGGGCTTTCTAATGGCACCGTAATCGTCTCAATCCGAGTTGTCGTTCAAAAGTTACACTATTTTTTTTTGCTGAGTTAGCATACTGTACTACAAACAAAATGGCTTATTTACGGGCTGCCCCCGACGCAACATTACAGTTCTTTAAAAAAAAAAATATCAATTTGAAGGAGCTACATTACGTAGATTTCAAATTTGAGTGTTTTGATTGGACCATGTGGAAGAAACTTTTGAGAAAAAAATAAAAGGTATCTTTTTGAAAGGCCCCTTTTGTGCTCAAATTTTCTCTAATGATAGAACTAAAAAAATGATTTGACTCTAATTTTATAAATATTTTTTGAGGACAAAAGCATGTGGGTGATATGACATATTTTTAAGCATGAATTTTTAAGGACAAAAGCATGTGATTGATATGACATATTTTGGGTACAAGAGGACCATGTTTTCTTTGAAGATTTTGATGATTTTTTGAAAAGGACAAATGAGTATTAATTATATTTCGATTTGATAAAAGACAAGTAGATGATTTGATATGGTTGGTACAAAATGACCATGTGTTTAAAAGAATTTTGTGATTTAAAAAAAATGACAAATGTAAATATGTGGTTTGATGGCACATATAAGTTGTGGACATTATTTAGTTTATGAAGTATTGATTAATTTGTTATATATGTGTCCCTTAGAAACCCTTTTCGATCCTTTTGGGTCACAACGTACTACGTTGGAACGTTTTTTAAAAATTAAAAAACATGTGTCAAGTTGGGCGCAATCTTCCTTCTTCTTTTTTGTAATACACTGAGGGACGGTAGATGTACTCATTAGAGGAGTTTTGAGTTCCAAAAAGACCCTTTAAGAATTTGTGCAAGATGCCTTTTTTATTATTAAAATAATATAACACTAATACTTTTGACTTGCCATAACTTTTTAATCGTAGCTCAAAATATTCATGTAACATATCATTGGAAAGCCCTTGTTGAGCGCTTTTCAATGCACTAAATTCCGCTAAATTTGGACTTACCACTAAAAAGTTATGCCATTTTTAGTATGGAATCAAAATGTGGACTCAAAAAGTTACGTTATGTAGATTTCAAATTTGAGTGTTTTGATTGGTCCATGTGTAAGAAAAATTTGAGAAAAATAATAAAAAGAATCTTTACAAAGGGTCTTTTTTGGATTTAGAACTCCTCTAATGACTACTTCCATGAAGTGTGTACCAATGAGCTAATAGATTTCAAGGAACATGGTTGTGTGTTGTGCGGTTAAAGCCAGTTGAAGGAAGATTAAGGATAGAAGAGATCTGAAATCTCTGTGGGTGGAATCCGAGGAGGGATTGGAGGTGGGTTTTTTTTGTGAAGGGATTGTTGATGGATGGATATGGGAGCAATTGACAAGAGCGCAGGGGAATGTGGTGGGGTGTTTTCGGACTTTGTGTTGAGTGGATGGAAAGGAAATAACTCGGTGGACGTTGTTAGATGATTGCTAGCGTTGAGGAATGGATCAAACATCTTTGTTTGTGAAATCCTTGGCTGTGGTCTTGTGCAGAGGTGCTACCAGTAATGCTTAGAGGATCGCCAAGACTAATTGATTGTATCACAGTCAAATTTGATTTCAGAGAATCATCGAGAGTGTAAAATGGATTTTTCTTGAGATGGTGATGGGGGACAAGAAAAAATTGAGCATTTGCAATGTCCATCTGTTGAAGTGCTCATGCTCCTATATTAGATCTCTGCTGCCGTAATCTCTTCTTAAGATAAAACTATTGCTCTCTTGTCCTTCCAAGCAGCAAACTAATCATCCTGCCCAAGGACTAGATTCAATCTATCAGGGGCCAAAATTGATTGTTCCAAATCATAGATTGACCAAGTTCAGTCACTCGATCTTTTATGTCAAGTGATAAGGACCAAGATCTTGTATTGGACATTAGATTTGAACTATCTAAAGTGATGGGAATCGACTTTAATCTATTTCATGAGCACACAATTTCTCGAATTTGGTCACATTATGAGAAACCTTTAGTGATATGCACCAAAAGTGAGCTACTCCAAAATATACACATCAAATTTTAGTTATCTCATGTGATATGAGCTATCTTAGTATACTAGACTTGGGATTGGTTGAGTTTGATCACTTGATGAGCCATGTCGGGTGATAAGCAACAAAATCACGCATAGACATAAAATTTAAGTTATCACGTGTAATAGGGGTTTCACAAGGAATTGAACTTGAGTTGTCTTAATATATTACTTGTTGAGTCTAGTCACTTGATAGAGCCATGTCAAGTAATAAGCAACAAAATCATATGTTAGGTAGCAAATTTTGACTTTCTTGAGTGATAGAGATGCCAAAATGGGGCTATTTACATTGATAGACACCAAGATTGAGCTATCTGATGTGATGTTGGTCAATTATGATTACTCAAATAACAATGATGAGTAATTAGGACCAAAATTGAGTTGTCTCACATGTAAGCACAACATTCAAAGTTACATGAATGTCATAAACTCGAAATTACTCTAACTTGATCACTCAATGCCTTATCTCAAGTGATAGACAATAATTTTGATCTATATCGCATGATAGGGGTCAATTCCATTGATAAGCAATAAAAAACAATCAATCTAAATGTACTACATGATGGAAGTCCAAGAAGAAGACCCAAAGCATGGCAAAAGTGATGATGATCAAGAATTAAGCTCTAAAGGAAAGAAGAAAGACAAAGCCAAACAAAAGTGCTTCTTTTGTGGAAGGCACTTTGCATCCCAGTGCTACAAAAAGAAGAATGCACAAGATGAGAGTAAGCAAGACAACCTTAGCATTGAGGATTATGAGGATGAAGTTGATTCATCCTTGATGGCATCTACACCAACAAGCAAGAGCTACTCCAATGACACATGGTGGATTGAGAGTGAGGCTAATTCCCACATGACATTCCAAAAGGAATTTTTCTCAACTCTTGTACCTTTTCTAGGTTGTAAAAAGTCTATTCTAATAGCAAGTGATCAAGAATGTAGAATAGATTGAGTGGGAACAATCTCTTCAAGTCTTGGATCCTCTAAAAGATTGGATATAGAAAATGTACTCTATGTTTCTAATCTTACTAGGAGCTTGCTTGGTGTTGGGCAACTAATGGATAGTGGTTTAGATGTTCATTTTAAGGAAGGTGTTTGCTCTATTATGATACTAGCATTGTAAATGGATTTAAGCAAAGGAGGCTATTCTCAAAGGCTCACAAGCAACCATTTGCTGACTCTTCTACTAGATCTTCTAAGTCATTAGATCTCTTTCATAGTAGATTCGAAACTAGTTGAGTCTAATCTCTTTATCAACCATGTCGAGTGATCAGCATCAAAATCACACGTTAGGCATCAAATTTGAACTATTCCAAGTCATAGGTACCAAATTCAAGCTATTTCAATATCTTGAAATCACTATTCTATTGGTTTCGTCACTCAATAGACAATCTCAAGTGATAAAGGCAAAAAATACAACTATCTTTAATGGTAGAGCAAATTTGAGGATGTGATAGGGATCAAATGTCAACAATAACTGGTGCAACAAAATATACTAGATTTGAAACTAGTTGAGTCTAATAACTTGATGAGCCATGTTGGGTGATAAGAAAAAAAATTACACATTGGGCATCAAATTTTGGCATTCCCAAACGATAGGCAACAAATTTAATCTATTTGGATGAAATCCCTCAAAGTTGATCACTCTATGAGGAGCGTCAGGTGAGAAGTGCCAAAATGAGACTTTTTACATTGATAGACATCAAGCTGTTTGAGCTATCTCATGTGATGCTGGTTAATTATGATTATTCAATGGGCTATGTCAAGCGATAGGGACCAAAATAGAGTTGTTTCACATGTAAGTATCAAATTCAAGCTACTTGATTTTTCCAAACTCCGTATTTTGAAGATTTTGATGATTTTTAAAAAATGACAAATATGTATTAATTACTACTTAGTTTTCTAAATAGTTAAAAGAAATCACACTTCTATTTCGTAGTTTGCTTGAATCTGCTTCTTTTCTTCATGAGTTAGACAATGTCATATTCGTTCAAGTAACTTGACATTGGTAAGGTATCTAAATGTTTTAGTGATAAAGATATTTGTGGATCTTGTTAAATTTGTGTGTACATATCAAATTTAACTGTATAATTTGACAAGTGTATTTTGTCAATATCATTAACATTCTTGTTAAAAAATTGCAGATAAAATTTAATCGTTCATTAGCAAATATGTCTTCTACTGAGGAAATGTCTTGAAACAAGTATATTAATTAAATGTACAATAGATATTATGTACCTAACATTTGGATTTGTAGCATTGTATGTTGAATATAACTTTTTTGTTTTTTTTCTACGATTGTTTAAAGCACGACGCCTCCACAAGATAGCAAAAAGTTAAAGAAGATGCAACATTGTTACAAAATGAAATTACAAAAAAGAGCACAAATGCTTGAGGAAAGACTTAGTGGAACATAATCGTCATCAAGTTCTAGTGCCCAGCCTCGACCTAAATCGCAAGTACTATATAATTATTTGTTTAAAACTTAGGACTGTATTTATACACATATAAATTAGCTTGTAACATTAAGCTAATCATTTTGTAATTGTAAAATGAAATTAGTATCAACAGAGGTACAATGAAAAGATATATTGCAAGTGCAAACAATGCAAAGGATTGAAAATTCGAGAAAGACGAATAGTGGCGCAACATCTGTAGAAGTTTGGAAAGCACATTGAGGAGCCCGATGTGGATTTGGAGGTACATTTTGACAATTTAGTACTGTTCTTATCATACACATATTAATTATTTTTTTGAAAAAAATAAAACTTATGCTTGTTTAATGTTTCACTCTTGCAGAATAATACATTGATGTCAATGTCTTATAACATGTCGATTGACAATCTTATTAACAAGATAAAAAATATCGATTTTGGATCATCTTTGGCATTAGACGAAGATCTTGTTGATGATCATAATGATGTCACTAGTCACTACACACCTCATGATGTGGAAGTTATGCATCTTTCCATTTCGCACGTCACTCACTCCACCACACCTCACATAGATCTTTCCATGGAATCTATTCATCCCACGATATCACCACACATAGATTCTATTCATCCCACAACACCTCACATGGATTCTATCCATCCCACAACACCTCACGCAAATTCTACTATGGACTCTATTCATTCCACAATGTCACCACACATCGATTCTATCTATCTCATGACACCTCACATCGATTGTATCCATCCCACAACACCTCACATCGATTCTATCCATCCCACAACACCTCACGCAAATTCTACTATGGATTCTATTCATTCCACGATGTCACCACACATCGATTCTATCTATCTCATGGCACCTCACATCGATTCTATCCATCCCACATTACTTCACATACCTTGTGTAGAATCTCCTCTTCTTCCTATCCCATCTAGATTTACTCCTACGTAATGTTGACTTATCCAAGAATGTTTTAAATTCATTGACTAAGTCTCCCATTCCTCCCTACCTAGAAGCATTGGTTAAGCCATTTGATAGAAAGAAACATTCATGTTGGCCTGATAGAGTACCACTACCATTATGTGGAACATCATTTTCATATTGGGGTCATATGTACATGATCAAGTTTTATGCAAAATGGAGCGCTGATGACCCTTCTTCAAGTGGAACTCCAGATTCTCGTCCCGCAAAAGCACAATAACCAGGATAATAGAAATTGCTCTCAAAATTATCCATCATGGAGAGGCAATTCAAATGCAAAACATTGGATGATAATGTGAAACATCCATTCTTCTGTCATTTACACCTTTGAACATCTATCTTTGATTTATCCATAGCTAGATTCCATGTGAAGTTTAAGAGTTTGTTCTATCTAGATTTTGTTCGTAATGAAATAATATTTGATGATCCTCACATGAAATGTTTAGGCAATGTCTTAGAGGTGTTACCTTTTGAAACATCTGGTTAGAAATAGCACAAAATTTGGGTATGGCAATTTTACTATTTCCCTCTATCTCTTATTTGAGGAGGATGATGGATGTTGCTCTCTTTGCCTTTGATAAAAGTTCTATATTATGGTTAATTTCTTCAAAGGAGAAAAAAAGACATGAAGCTTGCGGACATTTACACTTGAAAGCATTAATGCCTTATGCAGGACCTCAATACAATTGAAGTGATTGGCATGCTCTATGTTGTCACCAATGGAGAATGCAGGTTTATGGCTTGAATGCCAATGCTTGTTCTTTGGAAGAGCGACGTGTACAAGGAGAGAATGTTTTGAAATCACATCGTATGTACATTGATGGGCATCCAAAAATATATGGCAATATTGCTGCATATATAAATAGTTCCATTGGGCACCCTTCATTAAGTAATTGTGATTTCGAGGAACGCACCAATGGAAAGGAAGAATACTTTTCTAGGAACTCAAAAAGTACATACATAATGGTATGTGTGATAAGGCCCATTAAATGTGGTGAAGAGCTATTCATCAAATATAGCTTCAATTTCCCTCTTCCAAGATGTGTACAAAAGGCTTTGAGCCAAACTCAAGCATGTACCTTGTGAATATCAAAATACATTTTATCTATTTAGTGAGAGCATGTTATATTGAATGTGAATTGATTTTTTTTTTAGATTTCATATTGCATGCCTTAATTTAAGATATGGTGTTTGATTTGCATGTCTTAATTTTAGTTTTTATTTTCATGAATGACAATCTTATACGTTAATTGATGAATATGTTAATTTGTTTTCCATGTTTGAAGGACTATGAATTGTCATCTAACTCTAGTGAATGACAACAATCACTCCATATCCAAAACAAGATTGGCATACGATGGGTCGCACATAAATCAACTATCACGTCGTGAGCGTATGAGATTGAGAGCCATGATGAAAATAGATGAACAACAACGTGACAAAGCAAATCAACCTCGATCTTCTTCTTCTTCTTCTTCAGAATCAAGATCAAGTGCTGAAAATGATTTTTGCATTCAAGATGAAGTTGAAATCATAAACAACTTGATAAATAACATCTATGAGCATCATGATGTGGAAGAACGCACTGAATATGATAGTGAATCATTTATTAGTGACGAGGAAAAAAAATTGAGAGAAGAATCAAACACGCCATTATATCCTGGAGCAAAGACATCTCGTTTGGCCGCTTCGTTGCTTATATTGAACCTCCAAGCAAAATATAAATGGAGTGATACAAGTGTTACATCCTTATTTGGGTAAATAAGATTGAGATTTTTTTTTTAAGAATTTAATAGATGAGTTGTTCAAGTCAAATGTTTTAGTTGGCTAGATGATCTTTTATTTTATATTATGAAAATTCATTTCATTATGTACAGGTTATTGCGCAAACTACTCCCAGAAGGAAACACTATATTAGAGACAAGAGGTGAGGCACGAAAAATGTTGAGTGCAATGGGAATGGACTATACATTGCATCATGCTTGTCCAAAAGATTGCATCTTATATCGTGGTGCGTATCGAGGGTTAAAAGCTTGTCCTATATGCGATACTCCTCGATATCGAGATGACTTACAAGGGACCACTATTCCATGCAAGGTGTTACGACACTTTCCAATAATCCCATGATTGCAACGATTGTTTCGTTGCAAGTCTCTTGCAGAAGTTGTAAATTGGCATGCTAGTCATCATTCTTCGGATGAGATCATGAGAGTACCCTCAGACTCTCTTGTATGGAAACACATTGGCAAAGAATATCCATGTTTCGCAAGTGAAACAAGAAATATAAGATTTGGACTTGCAACAGACGGGGTTAACCCCTTTGGAAAAATGTCAAGCACGTGGTCTTCTTGGCCAGTGGTGTTGGTCAACTATAACATTCCACCTTGGCTAATCATCAAAAAAGGACATCTCATACTAGCACTTCTAATTCCTGGAAAACATAAAGTAAAAAATATGGATATCTACTTTGCACCATTGATTGAAGAACTAGAACTACTATGGAAGGGAGTCCAGGCATATGACATCTCAGGTCCACTTCAAGACCAAACATTTTTGTTGCGTGCGATGTTAATGTGGACTATCCATGACTATCCAAGATTGGGCGATTGTTCAGGTGACTATAAAATGAAATCACTTGTAATTTTTGTATATTTATTTTTTATGCATGCAATATTTATTCTTTGAAAGAATTCTATTTATAACACGAATTGGATTTGATTCTTTTAGGTTTTACAACTTCTGGATATCATGCGTGTCTCATTTGTGGACCAAATATTGATGCTCGCCACTCACGTCATTTTAACAAAGTTGTGTACGAAAATCATCGCAAGTACTTGCATGATGAAAATCATCCATTTAGAAATGCTCATAGAAGAGGCTTTGGAGGAAGATCAGAAACAAGAATGCCTCTAGAGAGAATGTCCATGGCAGATTGGCACAGACTTTGGATTGAATCTGAGACTAAGCCAATCAATGGTATGAAAAGACTATCCATCTTTCATTGTTTACCATATTGGAATAACCTTTTGATCAATCACTTGCTTGATCCTATGCACATATTCAAAAATGTGGGTGAATCAATATGGAAACACTTGGTGGGCAACAAAGACAATATTTCTGCCATGCATGATCTACAAGAATCAAAAACAAAAAAAGAGTATTGGCCAAAATTATGTATTGATGGAAATACCTATAGTATTCCAAGAGCCCCTTGGATTCTTACGAAAGAAGAGTATAAGTACGTACGGTCAGTCATTTGCGAGATGCGAATACCAACAGGCTTTGCTCATTCACTACGAACATCATTCACAACCCTTCCTAGGATTGTGAAGTTTAGTTACCTACATTTGACTCTTTCATATTAACTAATTTCTAGTATATGTGATAAAAAATAAACTATAAAAGTACGACATTGCTATGAACAAAGTGAAAGTGATGAATTACATTTAACTTTTTACTATGTAAGGGTAATCAAATAATCAAAAAATTGAAACAACGCAAACTCACCGGTAAAGTTTGAAGCTTAAGTGCAAAGCTTGTTCGCTCCTTCAACGCTTGCTCTCTTTTCTTTTCTTTGAATATGTTTGTCACATACACAAGCAATTCAAAAATAACACTCTATTACACAATTGAAACAATGCAAACTCATCGGTAAAGTTTGAAGCTTAAGTGCAAAGCTTGTTTGCTCCTTCAACGCTTGCTCTCTTTTCTTTTCTTTGAATATGTTTGTCACATACACAAGCAATTCAAAAATAACACTCTATTACACAATTGAAACAACGCAAACTCACCGGTAAAGTTCGAAGCTTAAGTGCAAAGCTTGTTTGCTCCTTCAACGCTTGCTCTCTTTTCTTTTCTTTGAATATGTTTGTCACATACACAAGCAATTCAAAAATAACACTCTATTACACAATTGAATCATTATTGTAAACAATATGCTATGTTCTTGTGAATACATTATGTAAAGATTAAAAAATTTAGGGTTGATAGACTCAAAACATAAAATCTTATATTAATAATATGCTATAGCACACACATGCCAAAATGCAAAACTCTCACTCTCACTCTCACTCACTCTCTCACACACATTCTATTAAATCTTCATTCTATTAACACTATTTATTCATATCAATGGAATGTAAAACACACTCTCTCTCTCTCTCTCTCTCTCTCTCTCTCTCTCTCTCTCTCTCTCTCTCTCTCTCTCTCTCTCTCTCTCTCTCTCTCTCTCTCTCTCTCTCTCTCTCTCTCTCTCTCTCTCTCTCTCTCTCTCTCATTACAAAACTCACATTCAATTACTACCAAAAACTATCTATTTATCTATTATCCTAAATTCTAAATCAATGCAAAATGCACATCAGAGCTTATCAACGCATTAGAATATCCATTTGTAGGCCCAAAAGGAGCTATTAGCCTTAAAAACAAGGCGGTTCTCTCTTTAGGCTCTTCAAAGTAATTAATAAGGATAATAGGCCAATAAGGGCCCAATGTAGTTTGAATAATACTTAACAAGGGGTAACTATCTCTCAAGATAGTTATGTATAGTTAAGTAAGAGCATTGTCTATAACTAGGCAAGAGACATCAATCTTTGGATCTTTTGGCTCATTTGCAAGTGAGAGCTTCTTGTTTTCTCCTTGTGAATGTGAGCTATGGAGATTTCCATTGCTAGGTCTCATGTGCCCTATCCACATGAATTCATGCTCATTTTCCATTGCTAGGTCTCATGTGCCCTATCCACATGAATTCATGCTCATTTTCCATTGCTTTGTACTATTCTTTTCATTGCTAATGTGATTCTATAGAGATCTTTGTGTTTCTAGCTTTCTATGGATATGCTATTTTGGATGCTTTGTATTTTTCCTGTTTCTAGCTTTACTTCTCTTATAATTGCTATTTGCTTGGGATTTGGCACATGACAAGTATCGTCTACTCCTACTCAAATTTGCATAAAGCCTTATGGGAGAACAAACTCTTCTCTCTCTCTCTCTCTCTCTCTCTCTCTCTCTCTCTCTCTCTCTCTCTCTCTCTCTCTCTCTCTCTCTCTCTCTCTCTCTCTCTCTCTCTCTCTCTCTCTCTCTCTCTCTCTCTCTCTCTCTCTTATACATGAGGTCTCTTGGGTTCATCTATCCATTGGTGCACTATCTTGATGATATCTTGCTATCTTATGTGTAGAATGTTCATATTTCGTTATTTTTGGATCCACACGTGGGAAATATAGTAGGGTACTGTTATTGTATGGAAAACAACTTTATTTTATCATATATTTTTATGATCAAGTTCTTATTGAGTTTGCATCTCTTTCATTGAGTAGATGTTGATTTTTCTACATTGGCAATGTTGAATGTTGTGTTGACTTTCTTACCAAAGATTAACGGACACATTTTGGATATTAATGATCTGAAATTCTTCACATGGTATCAAAGCTCTTGTGTTTCAGGTTATGAAAGGATCAACCACATTTATCAAAGATTTGGAGGAGATACCAATGCTAGAGCATGCTAGATGATTTCTACTCAAAAATCAGCATTTTTGCATGTGTAGAATTGATCTTTTGTAGGTCAAAACTCAATTTAGGTCTATGAACTTGTGGAATTCCAATTTCTTACCTGGCTTACTAAATTTGAGTGATTTTTTATGCATTAGGAAGGTCTCATTAGAGGCTACAAGATTCTTTATCAAGATTTTTGCAATTGCATGTAGAAATTGGAAGATTCAATTTTTGTGATTTTGTCAAAACCCTAATTTTGATTAGATCTCTATTTTTTGAAGTTGATGGACCTTAGTAGAGTGTGTTTCAATCTTAGGAAGTGGCAATATTCATTATATTTTTGGTAGATCATAGGTTGATAAAAAATTCTTCATTCTATGTGTTGGATTTGCTAGGTTTGGTGCAAGAAAGCGATTTGAGAAGTTCCATATTTTTGTGATTTCTTTTTGAGTTAATTTGTTGACATTCAAGAGAGTGCTTTGTGCATTGGAACAAGTTGAAAGAGAAGACCAGGTCACATCAACATGGCTACAAGTGGAGGCTTTATGTTTGAGAGCAATGATAGGCTTACCTCAATCAACTATTCTATTTGGAAGGTGAGGATGGAGTCCTTATTGAAGATGAATGAGTTGATGGAGATTGTTGCATGTGTGGAGGAGAGGCCTCAAGCACCTCAAGATCAAGTGAGATATGACAAGAGAGCTAAAAGGGCTCTAGGCATGATAAAGATAAATGTTACCAATGAACTTCTCAAGGAAGTTGGTAAGTGCACATTATCTTTGGAGGCTTGGGAATCTTTGAAGAAGCTTTATGAATCCAAGTCTACATCTAGAGTGTTGACTATAAGAAGAAAAATCTTTTCAAGTTTGCAAAAGAAGGAAGAGAGTATTCATGCTTTTGTTTTGAGAGTTAAAGCATTCAATGATGAGTTAGCATGCATTGATGAGAGCATTAAGGAAATAGAACTTGTTGAAGTTATACTTAATGGATTGTTGGACGATCATGCTAATCTTGTTCAAAGCTTTGCCATTCAAAAGACTTTGCCAAGCATTGTGGATTTGCAGGAGATTTTAGTGAATGAGACATTTAGGCTTCAAGAAAGAGATGGATCTACATCAACATGTCAATATGAAGAGGAGGCTATGTTCATCAAAGGCAAGTTCAAGGGCAAAGGCAAAGGCAAGTGGTCAAAGGGTCAAGATCAAGGTGGTCCTTCCTCTTTTGTTAGTAAGAAGAAAGATAGGTCAAAGTTAAAATGCTTCTATTGTGGAATCAAAGGAAATTTTGCTAATGAATGTTTGAAGAAGCAAAGAGGTGAAGGTAGCAAGCAAATCAACTTTACTAATAATGATGAGGATCTAGGTGGTTGTGATTCTCTTTTGATGTGTTCTTCAAGTCCAATGTCTGTTGGAAATTAAGCACAGTTGCCTTCTTGGTGAATGACTAATTTCTATTTCATGATTCTTTCTGCATGATTATTGCTCATTGATCTAGGGTCAGGTAAAACCAACTTTGGTTCTACATCTGCTCATCTGATACCTGTAGGAATCCCATACTTAGACAACCAAATTATTTGAAGAACGTCTACAACGGGCTTCCGGCTGATCTCAAGCAAAAGGTAACCAATCCCATCATAATTTCAAGTTCAGATGTTAAGTTCAATAATTTGAAATCATTGAAGACTTGGCCATCTTCAAGGACTTCCATGAAATTAGCATTTAGAACAAGTTTGCTAAAATACATTACTTTCGCAGATTACTCTAAGTGTCGTGACAGTCTGCAGAAATGAACTATGTTTTCAACAGCTTCGGCTTTTTCGCATTTCCCTGAAATGCGACACTTGCATAGTTCAAAAGTTTAAACTTGTGTAGTTCAAAAGTTTAACTATTTTTAACACCTTCGACTTTTTCGCATTTTCCCAAAAAATGTGAAGAGAGAGAAAATTTCCGAAGGTCATCTATTTTCATAAGTTAAATTGTTTCAAGGGCACCTTTGATTTTTTAAAGGCACCTTCGGCTTTTTCACAAAATCTTGAAGAGAGAGAAAATGCCGAAGGTCGTCTATTTTGAACGAGGAACATTCCCAGTCACTTCCCAAAATTTGCGAAGTGAGAGAAAACCATTTCACGTAAAATGTGAAGTGGGAGATTTTGCGACATCCTCGTCCATGTCAACGATGCTAAATTATTGACCGTATATGTACTGTGTACAATTGTCACAAAAGCCATATACTTCCAAGTACAACGGCTTTCCTATTTAGGTGACAAGTATTCAATGTAATTAATACACTGATAAAATCTATAAATAGATCATCCAAGCACAGATTAGGAGTTGCTCCGTCCATGAGACACATTATTTGAACATCCCAATTATTTGCACCTAGTAGCTGATTAGAACGAGAGAGCTGTTCCGCAATATTCCTAGTCTCTTCTCCGTTCACATTCTTCTATCTCCCTTGTCTCATCAGATTAGTATCAGAGCGTAGCTCAAATAAACCGAGAGATTAAGTTTGTTCCATTTGTATACTGTTATCATGTCTCATATAGCTAGCTTTTCATCTTCATCACTCATCAGTGAAACTAGAGTCATTGACAAGTTCAATGGTTCTAACTTCTACATTTGGAAGTTAAAACTTAGAATGATGCTGATAGATAGAGATCTTTGGGATTTAGTAGAAGGTGCAAACCTAAAACCTGAAGATGGTGATCAAGCAAAGACCTAGAGGATCAAAGATCAAAATGCCCTAGCATGTATCACACTCAATCTGGCCGACTCCCAAATATCTCACGTTACCATGTGCAAAACTTCTAAGGAAGCACTAGACTTATTATCAAGTCTTTATGAGACTCGCGATGTAACCACGAAATTACATCTTAGAAAAAAAAATTTACTCTTAGCATGTCTGATTCTACTGCCATCACTTCTCACATCAACAGCTTCAAGTCCCTGTTAGATCAGTTATTAGTTGTAGGATGTTCTATTCAAGATGATAATGCCATTATGACCTTACTTTCTTCTCTTCCAAAGTCCTATGAGCACTTTGTGGTGATGATCTCCACACAATCCGATCTCACTCTTCAAAAGGTGATCGGTCATCTTCTTCAAGAAGAAATACTGAGAAAAACTAGTAGCCTATCCATCAAAGACAAATCCATGGCTCTATACACCAAGAAGAAAGACTATTCCAAGGGCAAGAATCAAGTGTAGCAGCAACAGCAGAAGCCTCACACTGAAGGTGAGCATGGTGGATCGCGCAAGAAGCTTTTCTACAGATAGTGCAAAAGAGCTAATCACGACATCAAGGAGTGTCGCATCTGCATCTACAACGAGGCAAAGAAGCAACAACAACAATAGCAACCAGACTCCTCCAACATGGTGGAATTCTATAATAGCTAATACCTGGACAACGGTGCTACCCAACACATGACCTCTCGCAAGGAATGGTTTACGGAGTACACAGCTTACAGCAGAGACCAATTTATCTACCTCAGAGATTCTAGCACCATACACGTGGAAGGCAAAGGAGCAGTGAAGATCAGTTTCAACAACGATCTGTCCATTTGTGTTCCTAACGTCCTTCACGTTCCTCAGTTATCAAAGAATATGTTATCAATCTCAAAGATAACTGATGAGGGCTACACTGTTACTTTCTCATCTGAACAGTGTACAATACTCGAGGAAGATACTACTCTGACTACATGCACTAGAGTCAAAAATCTTTACGTACTCTCTAATTCAATTGCATTAGCTAGTATCTCTAATGAAAATGTGAACAACAGTGTTGTTCTGTGGCAAAGTTGATTTGGACACATGAATACAAGATCACTTTCTTATATGCGTTGAAATAATTTAGTTGATGGCTTGAATTTCCCGTCTTCATTAGATAGGAAATCTTTCTTTTGTGAATCATGCATCTATGGGAAGCACTCTAGAAGCAAGTTTCCAAAATCACATTCCATCAAAACAAAGCATGTATTAGATCTTGTACATAGTGATCTCTGTGGTCCAATGCCAACTCCGTCATTAGGAGATTCAATCTCTTTTATCACTTTCATAGATGATTACTCTAGATGGTCTACAACCATGTTCATTAAGCACAAGTCTGAAGCCTTTGAATGCTTCAAGAGATTCAAGACCATGGTTGAGAGACAAACGTCTAGGAAAGTGAAAGCACTCCGAACTGATGGTGACGACGTCTTATTAATCCAAATCGTTCATTCAAGATATGGCTATAGTTGACTTTCGTAGATGATTGGTCATTGTTAACTCAAAATTAAAAGCCAAAATATCTACATCTTGTAAATTCAAATCATCAACCATCGGCTGGTTCTTTGACAATCGTTTTCTCTTGCCCATTGGATCTACTTGCAACATTTCAAGTTCGTACCTTCCCAAAAAAACATTCGTTGAAGTGGTGCGCAACCAATGGACACGTAGTACTTTTGTCTGATTGCTATTTTGAATGAAACCAAGTACTTTCGCAATCCAAAATGGATGTCCTTCATTGTTTTCTAAAACTAGAATTGCAACAAGGCTTCCAATTTGAATTTTATTTAGATCATCTCGCCACTTCATTTTTGCAGCGTTCCTCACCTTGCACAAGCTCCAAGAAATCATTATCTCGAAGGAGATTTGAAGGTTCGACAATTGTAGAAAGTTCCTAATTTCTTAGGCCAGTGAAATTTTTCAGTTGTTGATGCGTGTTCAAGATTGAGCAAACTGACTTTTTGTTCCTTGAAAAGTCCAATCACCAATGCTGATCAAACTCATCAAAAAATTGATAGGCTACTTGAATACTTGATTCCAAAAAATTTTACGAGGCAAATGGGTCAATCTCACGATGCTCTCTTTGTGTTTTTTGTTCTTCTAACATGGACTTCAAGGGAGACAACGCAGCAAGCTTGATTTGACCAGAAGACATATTGAGCAGAAACCGTATACCTTCAACAAGTAACCATGAAACTGAACTTGAAAATTGTTTGCCCCATAACAATGTGATGTTAGTTTCATTGCATTCGATTTTGAAAGCTAATATTATTAATAGTAGCAACACAGCGATTTGTTTCATTGGACGCCTTAATGTATTCATGAAAATCAAATGTGTGCCTAATTAACAACACATTTGGCTTTGGCATGTATGTATTGGTAAAGAAAATGCCTTCTTGCGTCTTAGTCTTTTGGAAAAACAACTAAACATCTGATCAGTTTGATCATGGGTGTGACCCACCAACAAAAATCCTATTTTTATTTTTTTGAAATTTTATTTTTCTACCAACATCGATAAGTAAGCCAGTACAATTTGATTTATACTTTCCCTAGTAGTGTTGTCAAGTTGCAAATACAGTATTTCTGGAAGATTATCACCAAATTCGCAAATTATGTTTTGTACAATGGTTATGGTCAAATTTGGATCATTTCAAACATTGGGATAATTGAAAAATACTTTCGAATCCAATGTGCCATTAAACACAAGTGCTCCAACAAGATGAACTTGAATAAAATCTGTCTCATTCAAATTTTTTGGCACTCAAAATGAGGTAATATCGTTTTTTTCTAATCCATGCCATTGATGACAAGGCCCTGTGGACATTCCAAGCATTTCTTTCGATGTTTTGTCAATTTTTGTCTTTCGATTGTTTGTTGATCTCGGTGCACTTGATGCTCTTTTGCAGCATCCACTACAAAATGTAACAATTAAAATATTTCAATAAAATTAATATAATATCATAGCATTAATAGTTTAAAATTTCAAAAGTTAGCAAAAAGATAAAGTTTTTAAAGTATTGAAAATTATTTAATTTTTACATTTCTTATCATTGGTCTTTGCTAGTTGTTTGGCATAATTTAACAACTCGCATGTCGAACAAACTGTCATTCGTGATTTTTTAGGAATCTTCACCAAACCAAAATCTCTCTTCCAAAACCTAAGAAAATATGAGTAACTTAAATAGGCAAAAAATTTTGTCTTTGAGAACTCCTTGTACATAAAAAATATCTCCAATATTGTAAAATTATTTGGCAAGTGAAAACATAATGAATCTGGTAATTTCTCTCCATGCACATCTACAAAATGCTTTAAACAAGCCGTAGCATTCAAAGCATCCGGAGACACGGTTTCACCCCGCAATGATCCTTGCAATGTTGGATCTTTCTAAAGTCGCGCGTGCATTCTTTGAAGGCATGAATTCCCAATTGCATAAACATCTTTGTAGAATTTTCGACAAACCTCCGTTGCATTTAAAAAATATACAAACGAGTTTTTGTCAAGTCTCACTGTGGCACACAAATAGTAATTCTTTTCATCTTTACTTCGCAAGAAAAACTTGGACCACAATTCCTCGATATCTTTGTTATTTACTTTCTATAAGCAATAGGCTAAACAACAAGTAATGAAGCGTACCTTCCAAATCTCATGTCTTGTAATCAATTGTTTTTGAGGTTTTGTCAAAATAGGTGAAGATTTCAAGTCTCTCTTGTATCTTTCTTTTCTTTTGAAATCAGATTTGTAAATTGACACCGTGACACTTGTACTTACTCGAACAGGTTCAAAAGGTGTGGAAATGTTTGTCCGAACATAAGGTTGTTGTTGATTTGCCTCAGTTGGTTCTACAATGCTAGAAGAATAAGAATTCTCATTAAATATAGCTCTTTTAGATTTGGCCGGATTGGGGATTTGAGAAGTAGACCTTTTTCGAATATGTGAAAAACTTGCACATCAAGGATCATTTGATTGACAGGAATCTGTAGATTTACTTAAATCCCTGATTGAGTGAATTGAACCCTGTGAATTATCACGACCTAACTCGTTTAATTGGTCAAAACGATATTGCAATGTTGTTTCTCTAATATCTGAATCAGAAGACAAAGAACTCAAAATTGTAACATGTTGTGTCAAAGGAGTCATTTCTTGCAAAGTAGTTAGATGAGAAATTTCAGATGATGTTGTTGACAGGGAAATAGAAAAGGAAATAGAACAAGAACACGAAGGATTGGCTTCATAATAATAACTCTCATCAGGAATATCAGATGAGGACGACTCAGATGTGGCTACATACTGAGTTACAGCTATAGGAATAGAAGAAGAAGAACTACTCGCCATTACAAATTATTTTTTTTTTATTCTTATGCTTTTATAGACAAAAATAAAAATATGAACGTAAAAATTTTACAACAAACAAAATTTTTACATTATCCTATTCTAGTCATAGAAAGAGTTAAACATGGCCAAGAAGATCAGCCATGTACCAAAGGGTACAACTATTTGATCTGATAACATCATAAGTATTCTAGATCGTGGCTAATCTGCCACCACTCTTGTAATTCGCGAATTAGTTGTAGATGCTTAGTCTTTTCTAATCTGTAAGTTACAAGAACGCGACATGAAATTGTTCACGAACTATATACTTTCTGATTAATGCACATTACTGTAAATCTAATGCTAGTAGGCAAGACAATTATTAGAAGACGAAAAATACAGAATACAAATTCGCTTGCGTGTGAGATAATTTTGTAATAGGATCAATAGATCCAAAGTCCGCTAGTAAGCGACACTCGAATTCGTGAGAGAACTGCATATCTCTCACACCAACGCACTATGTGGATCTGCATGCAGTGCTTGAAAGAATCGAAAAAATCAATAAATGATTTTGTAGCTGTTGTGCACATTATTATTATAATTGTATGATCTTGTATGCAAACTAGTCTGAAATTATTCATGTGTCTAATTCGCTTGATCATTTAATTTCGCATCTTTGGCTTGATATTGTTGAATATTACATTATTCTGTTAACGTAGTTCAACTGTGTCTGACTACCCTCTAAAGGATTGTAAGAGTGATACAGTCGGCAGTGACCAGCGATCACATCTGAATTTCTGACGAACTGATCCTGTTCGCGAATCCTTTTGCTTCGTGCTTCACTTCGTGATCACTTAGCTAAAGGGTAAATCAATTACACAGCTCACCTAGGTTTCGTTTCGTTTTGTTTCCTTTCGTCCGTTTCATTTTGCGATCTGTGCTGCCAACATGAATCAATGTCAGTGCAAGTTTCGCTTCGCTTCGTTTCATTTTGTTTTCTTGTAAAATTTGTTTCGTTTCGTTTGGTTGCGTTATAGAGCCTGATTGATCCAACTCGAACAGAAATAATTCGAGTGACGCGAAAAGTTCGCGAATCATTCGTGATTTAATTTTGTCAGTGTTTGTCACCAGAGTTGTTTTGGCTAGAATTTTGCATTTTTGGGTGCATCTATTCGTCATTAGTGGTATCAAAGCCTACCTTGTCAAAGTCTGACATAGCCAAATGCAATCAGATCCAAGGGGCTGAGCATTCAAACGATCAACCATCAATAAGTGTACCCGAATTCAGAAGCAATGGCTTCTATCAACAGCATATAGAGCAAGATCTATACAGTTCTGGATTTTTTAGGATCTAACTTTCTAGTCTGGAAAGTTAAGACATCGTCAATACTAAAGGGTGAAGGCTTATTCTCCTGGGAGAAAGCAAGGTGGAGAAAAGAGGACTTGCGTGAGATGCAGACGAGATGGGCACATAGTTGATACATGTTGCAATCCAAAAATTGAATGTATCCACTGTCACAAAAAGGGTCATGCAGCCATAAATTGTCACTTGAACCCGAGGAACATATCTGCACAGAACAGACAGGAGAACAACAACAGTTCGTCCTATGTCGAAGAGCCTGAAAGCTCAAAAATGGGCGAAGAGAGATCGAACAAAAATTGTTCGACCACCTACATTTGTGCAGATGTGTGTGCCACATCAACACTTGACACACAAGAGGTGATCCTAGACTCAGGAGCTACCTCACACTTCGTGACATCAAGACGAATTATGTTTGATTTCAGAAGTGCAAATCCTTCAAGATTCATTGTTCTTGGAGATGGATCCAAACATCAAGTGAACGGTATTGGTTTACTCTATCTCAACACGAATGACAGAGACAAACGACTCGAAGACATACTGCTCATGCCTACACTATAGCAGGACTTGCTTTCTGTGGCAAGGATAGCTGATGCAGGGATGTGTGTGACATTTTTTGATGAAGCATGCAATGTTATTGATGCCAGTACCAGTATCTTGATCACTCAAGGTAGAAGAAAAAGTAATCTATATCATCTAAAGGTACGCCTACCTGCAGATCAGGTGCATCATACTCATGATGATTCGCCAAACACTCTGTGGCACAGGAGACTATGCCACATGAATTCGATGGCACTTTACCAAGCAAGTCATCATGGAGCAATAACAGGGGTCAGAATCTCGAATGCGAACAATTTGACCACCTGTGATGCATGCCTGAAGGGTAAGATGTCTTGCACTCCATTCGTCAAAGACTCCTACAGAACGACTAAGATTCTGGAGTTAGTACATTCTGACATCTGTGGGTCTTTCAATGTGATCTCTGTAGGAGGCTCGAAATATTACATGACCTTCATTGATGATTATATTAAATTTGCCAGAGTGTATTTTATTCAGAATAAATCAGAAGCACTTGATAAATTCATAGAGTATGTGAATTGGACAGAGAGATGCACATACAACAAAGTGAAACAGATCAAGATAAATCGAGGTGGTGAATACATCTCTAATCGCTTCACTGACTTCTGCAATGATCGTGGCATCATACACAGAAGGACTGCAGCCTACACACCGCAACACAACGGTGTTGTAGAGAGGAAAAATAGGACCTTGATGGAAGTAACCAGATGCATGATGGCCTACTCGAAAGCTCCAAGGGTACTGTGGGCTGAAGCAGTAGCTAAAGCTGCATACATCCAGAACATGACGTGGAAGTCAAGTGTCCCTCACATGACACCACATGAATTATAGTGAGGTAGAAAGCCCAATCCGTCTCACATCAAAATCTTTGGCTGTGCAGCTTATGCACATATCCTTGATAAGCTTTGAAAGAAGCTTGATGAGAAGGCTGAACATAGATATCTGGTAGGTTATGACAACAATTTGTCATACTACAGAGTCTACATGTCAGACACGAACACCGTGAAGATAGTGTGAGATGTCAAATTTTATGAGAGCAGGACAATAGCCAATGACAATCCTGTCAGCTACGAAGTTTTGGAGAGACAGTACCATGATTTTCCACTAGCAACAAAGGGAGCAAAAGATGAGCACGAAAACGTAGATTTCTGAGTCGCTTCGCATTCGAGTGACGAATCAGAAGACGAAAGATTCGAGAGACAACCTATTGCTATAGTTCTTGTAAACCAAGATGGTTCCGGACCTAGTAGAGCAGACAAAGACAAAGGCATTGCTTTTCCAAGAGGATCTCCTAGAAGGTCGACTAGACCACGAAGAGCACCAGCAAGATATGTGCCAAGCAGCTCAGCTTTCACATCAGAAGAATTCTGTGGATTTAGTGGTGAACCACAGACATTCGAGGAGGCAATTGAATGTCCAGAGAAGGACAAATGGATCCAAGCCATGAACGAAGAGATGGAGTCCATGAGAAAGAACCAGATATGGACGTTGGAGCCATTACTTGATAAGCGAAAGGCTGTGAAATGCAAATGGGTCTACAAGCTCAAGTATGGACCAGATGAGGATGTCTCGAAATACAAGGCAAGATTGGTAGCCAAGGGATTCTCTCAGAGATATGGTATTGATTTCTCTGAAACCTTCTCTCCTGTCATCAAACATTCGTCCCTACGTTTGTTATTTGCATATGCAGCTGCTTATGACCTCAGGACCCACATTAAGACAGCCTTCTTGCATGGTGAGTTAGACGAGGAGGTCTATATGGATCAACCCCCAGAGGATTTCGGGATGCTGAATTGCAAAGGGGCGAATACTCCAATGCTCGCAGGGACAGTGCTGACGAACGAAAATTGTTCGAGGACTGAGGCAGAGAGAGAATTGATGCAACTCACACCTTACAAGAAGCTGATAGGATTGCTGATGTACCTTGCAGACAATACACGCCCTGACATTGCTTATGCAGTATTCAGGATGAGCCAATTCTGTACGAATCCTGGCTCAACACATTGGAAGATTGCAAAGCAGATTTTGCAATATCTTCAATTAACAAGAGATTATGATTTGTGTTATTGCTGTTATATAGATTTTCAGATGATTTCCTATAGTGATGCTAGCTCGGCATCTCTCAAAAATGACTGTAAAAGTGTCTCAGGAGGATGCACCATCGCGTCTCTGACACAACCAAGGCAGTACAAGAAGGATTATCCGATCTACTTCACCAGTAGGCAGTTGATTCTTGCGGAGATGAACTATACCACCACCGAACGTGAAGCGCTACCCCTGGTATACAGTGTGACGAAATTCCGCCATCACATGCTAGCCAACCCCTTTGTCTTCTTTGTAGATCATCAAGCCCTACTGTATCTGGTAAATAGACCCTACACAACCGGACGGATCACCCGATGGCTGTTGCTTCTTCAAGAGTTCGACTTTAAAATCGTCGTTCACAAAGGGAAACAACACTATCTGGCCGATCACCTCTCAAAGATCCGAAATGTTCCCAAGAGTAGAGGGGTCGATGATGAACTCCCCGATGCCATACTATTCCATGTCGACACCATCCCTGAGTGGGCTATCGATATTGTGGGATATCTTATGTCGGGATGTCCTCCCCCAGAGATGAGCAAAGTAGAACGACATGGGTTAATTATAAAATCTGACCCATTCACATTGATAGCAAGACAACTATATTGCATTTGTAATGATAGAATTATACGTCGTTGCGTCCTACCGCACAAAGTGTCCCAAGTAGTGAGCATCGCCCACGAAGGAATAGGAGGAGGGCATTTCACTGTCGAAGCTACCAATAGGAAGGTACTGCAACAAGACCTGTGGTGGCCCACGATGTTCAGAGACATTCGCTATCAGGTCAAAAGGTGTGACGTGTGCCAACGGTTCAACCAAATCCACGAGAATGATAAAATGCCGTTATGACATGTTTTGGTTGAAATGTCGTTTGAGAAACGAGGCATCGACTATATCGGCCTTATTTGTCCAACTGCCCATGGCTCGCAAGCTCGATATATAATTGTAGCCACTGATTGACCAAATGGGTGGAAGCCACGGCGGTGAGGAAGACTGATGCCAACTCCACTGCCAAATTCCTATATGAGAATGTCTTAGTCCGTTTTGGGTGCCCACTAAAACTCATGAGTGATCGCGGAACGCATTTCCTAAACAAGACTATCACTCACCTGTTATCCTCTTATCTGGTTAGCCATAGGAAGAGTACCCCTATTATCCACGTTGTAATGGACAAGCAGAATCATCAAACAAGATCCTCTGCGGAATTATCACGAAGATGGTTGAAGCCTCATGATCTGATTGGGAACACAAGCTTCATGCAGCTTTATGGGCTTTTAGAACCACATTCAAAGTGAGTACTGGACAAACTCCATTTCAGATGGTGTATGGACAGGAAGTGGTAATGCCTGCTGAGTTCGTCGTTCCAAGTCTGAGAGTCGCCATCGCCGAACAACTTAGTACAAAGGAATCAGCCAAGAGGAGACTGGAAAACCTTCTTCAACTTCACGAAACTCGATTTCTAGCGTGTCACGCCCTAGCTGTGGAAAAACAGCGATGGAAGGCTTGACATGATCGCAATATCAAAACCAAGGATCTCGTCAAGGGAGAATTGACATTGTTATACAACACCAAGGCACATAAAGGCAAGCTTAAGATCTAGGGAGAAGGACTGTATAGAGTAGTAGAGATCCAACCTAATGGTGCAGTGATACTCGCCAACTTGCAAGACAATTTGCTAGACATGCCCATTGATGGCAGTAGGTTGCGTTGCTACTATTTCGCCGATATTGAGCCCAGAGATGTACCAGAACCACCATCCACGTCATCTTCTTCGGCTCAAGATGAACCGTCAACACCCCGTTAGATAGCCTAGGTAGGGGTAGCTTGTAGCATTGGATTTTCGTAGATTAGATAGGTTGTAGGATTTTTTAGTTAAATCTTGAAATAGTGTCAACATCAGACATCCTCAATGTGAAGAACTTCTTCCTCATATGGAGTTTAGATGTGACATCTCTAATGTCATAAAGTGTTGCTAGGATGTCCTAGGCATCCTTGGCTATCTTAGCAGATCGAATATGATTGATCTGAGAGTCTTTGATATTTAGTGTGATTAAGGCAAATGCCTTGCCATCTCGTTGCCTCCATTTGGTGATGCTTGCTACATCAGCCTCTGGCTTGATTTCGGTACCATCAACTATGTCCCATAGTTCATTGGCTAGTAAAACAACTCTCATCTTGAACTTCCAGAGATGTTAGTTCTCTCCATCGAGCTTGTCAATCAGAGAATAACTAGAAGTAGAATCCATTCTGGTGTAGAGGTGATATCGTTGGTAGAAACAACAATAACGAGATACTGTTGGCTGCGCACTAACTGGTATGAGGTCTCGGTAGAAACGAGCTTGAATCTGCAATGAATATGCAGATTACTGAGCCACGCGCTTTGATACCATGTAGGATTTTGATGAAAACGTGGTGAACAGCGGAAGTGGTGAGCAGATGGAGATAGATCGGTAGTGCATTAGTTACCAACTATGAGTTCAAGATGAAACGAATATTGCAATGCGCAATGGAAACAAAAGTGTAGACATAAAAATATTCTCATCTAGGGTATGTGGGTGTTTGCTGGGTATGCCTAGGCTGTAAGCTTTTTAGCTTTTGATCATGTGCAGTTGTAAGACCGGTCTTGAGCTTCCTAAAATGCTCATCACTCTGTGTGTCCAACTTTTTCATAGTGGCTATAATAGTATTGATGTTAGTAGGTGTGGATGTCGAGAATTCATCATGAAGCTTAGCCTTGCGTTTGGCTCATCATTCATTCCAACATCTTTTCTCATTTGTTGAGCTATCTGACTCCCAACTTGTGCTTTCGTTATCATCCTTCTTCTCGATGGCATCGACGCATATAGCTTGGAAGTTATGGCGCTGTTTCATCAATTGCTTGATACCCTTAGGTAGTCCTGCCATAAACGATTTGGAACTCTAGTAGGGTTGCAACCACTTGCAACCTCTAAATCAACTCAATATTGGTCAAATAAAGATTATTATCCATGCAAATACAAATCCTAACTGTAGAAATGGATCAGAGAATAAAATGTCTAATTTTAAAAAAAAACTTATATACTCATACCCTGGTTTATACTCGACTAGTATCACCCTTGCAATACCCAGGTCGGTTGATACCAGCCACCAATTTACAAAACATGTTAATATTGATACCTGACTAGCATCAAATTTTTCAAAAAAGCATAATACCATGACCCGACTAGTATTAAAAATATCAATACCCGCCCAACACTCGTATCAACCTATCATATATCACAAGCAAGGTCCAAATCTTCAATACATTTTGGTACCTTTTAAATGACTTTGAGCATTAAAAATGATTTCCATTTATTACATTTTATTCTTTCAAATTACAATCATTGTTTGTTTATTTTTAGCCTATTTGAATGTATCTTAATGGCAAAGCTTATTGGCTAGAAATTATCATTCCAATTTCCCACACTCAACACATTAGTGCAAAGCCAAAAACAAAATAGTACAGACCTTTTGATGAAAAAAAGGTATGCACTTCTCTTTTCATAACACAGGCCTGATCACGGCTTTAGCAAAAGTAAATGCGAGTGGGCCAAGGCCAGAGCCATAGCCACAGCAGCACGGAGTTGGTGTCATGATTCATGGCCATGGCATAGTGCCTTGATCATAACGTTCTAAAGCTCCAAAACGTGTCAGAGATATTAGGATCTTTGCTGTTGGTTTCCTCGTCTTTTCTGTTCAGGGGCATTGAACGCACACGATGCTTCAGGAATCAGGCTTCAACAATTTGCAAACATAAGATTGAGTGTACTCTTCGAGTGTGGACGGTGGGCTAAAGCAACCGCCACAAATATTCCTTCAAACTGTTGTGTCCATCTGAAGCAATATGAGCGAAGTTGCATGGCCTTTGATTGACTATTGGTTTGGTTTGGAGCTCATTTGTGCCGGGCGATACTTTCCAGAATCCACTAAGTGTACCCAATTTTCAAAAAATGCGATTTGGGGTCCACTTTTTGGCCTACGTGACAAATCAGCTAGAGAAGATGGACAATATTGAAGATCTATTCAGGATATTGGAGGAATGCATGAATAGCAGGATTCATAAAGAAAACATCTATGAGATGCTTTCAAATCACAGATGGAAGGTGGTGTTGGCTTTGATGTTCCGGAAGCCAGTATTTTATTAATCCAGAACAGGATGCAGGCTTTTTAGATCCATAACATCACAATTATGGGATGATGTGTGTGTGTGTGAGAGAGAGAGAGAGAGAGAGAGGGAAAGGGGGGGAATGGAGAGATCAGGGACTTGGTTCAAATTTTCTGCAGCATTTTTCTGTTACCTTATGATTGTCTCAGCAAGTCTTTTATTTAGAGCTGCCTCAGTGAACTCCGAATATCTGATAGGGGTTGGCAGCTATGATATTACAGGGCCTGCAGCTGATGTTAACATGATGGGCTATGCTATGTCAGGCCAAAATGCAGCAGGCATCCACTTCAGACTTAGATCACGGGCATTCATCATTGCAGAGGCAGCAACAACATCTTCTGAAGCCAAGCGTATAGCATATGTCAATTTGGATGCTTGCATGGGGTCTCAGGCCGTCACACTTAGTGTTTTATCCCGGCTCAAGCAGAGGTAAGCCTTCTACTCCGATCGAATTTCTCCTCTGTTTAGGGAAAATTGTGCTCATCTATGATCTTGTTTATTTTCCTTGAAGCATTTCCACGTGGTCATGTCTTCCATCCCGGTATTTCTGCATAAAAAACGGCTAACGATTGTTCGACTATGAGCAGGTATGGCGATTTATACAACGAGCAGAATGTTGCCATAAGTGGTATTCATACGCACTCAGGCCCTGGAGGATACCTGCAATACGTGATTTACATCATCACAGCACTTGGGTTTGTTCGTCAGTCCTTTGATGCATTGGTGGATGGCATTGAAACAAGCATCGTACAGGCTCACGAAAATTTAAAGCCTGGAGCAATATATCTTAACAAAGGTAAAATAGTATCTAAAAATATTGTCAAAAGTTGATCGAAACTTGTTATTATTGTCTCACATTCAGTAACTGTCTCATGCAAGTTGAATAAGATCCACATAAGTGAAATGAGGTTTCCTTTTTGGCATTGACCCAGGGGCAGAAGCCAATGAGGGATTGAAAGTTGCATTTGGAGTCTAGATATCGTAATGTGGCAGCTTGAGTTCATGTCGATTATAAGCAACAGCGTAGTATTAATAAATTTCATGATGATATTATGCAGATGTACTTTTACATGCAAATATAAATCGCAGCCCCAACGCGTACTTGAACAATCCATTAGCAGAGCGGAATCGCTATCAGTATGACGTCGACAAAGACATGCTGCTATTGAAATTTGTAGATGGAACGGGGGCTGCCGTTGGAGCTTTAAATTGGTTCGCTGTCCACGGGACTTCCATGAACAATTCTAACTTGCTCATCAGTGGGGACAATAAGGGAGCTGCATCACGCTTCATGGAAGATTGGTTTGCCAAGGGGCAAATAAAATCTAGCTTAATTCGCGAGGGAAGGGCAGCAGGTTAGAATCATTCTTTCGCTAGAATTTATATCTTGCCTATGATTATGCGATTTTTTTTTCCAAATTCTTTAATGATTGTGCCCCAAATACTTTGAAGTTGCGTAGTACTCTCCTTAAATTTCAATACTATTTTGAGCCTAGGACACAGGACTAGCATTTCCGTACGACTTTCCAACCTCAATCTATATGGCAACCGAGCTCCTGTATATTGCCTAGATCCTCGAGATTCCAAGTAATCTCCATCCAGCAACGTTTTCCATATTTATTCCTCTGTGATGGTCACTTCGTTGCACTCAATCGGATTTTACTCACTTTATCCAAAAATGTCTAGAGACAACTGGTGTCCGCCATGATAAATCACATAGTTACAAGCTGGACATTCTTCATACAGGTATGCATTTTATAGCCCTTTGAAGGATTAGCCTTCCCGTGGGCCTCGCTTAGTCTTCTATGCTCCAAACTTGAGGTTCCAGTGTCATACTCCTTAAGCCCTCGTCTTTCTTTTCAATTTGAATTGAGTATCTCTTTAGCACAGGTATCAAAGCAGATTTTAGACAGGCAAATCAGTCAGCCTTGTGCCATGCTTATTATGTGCAGATGTGAATGCGTCAAACTCTAAATCCACTGGTGGAAGCTCCAATACGAAGCTTTCCAGTGAGAGAAATCGCTTGCGTTCATCCACAACTCAGAGCACACACTTCGTGGCTGCGTTTGCTCAGACGAGTTCAGGGGACGTTTCCCCCAATACATTAGGAGCTTTTTGCACAGACACGGGTTTGCCCTGCGATTTCAACCAGAGCACTTGTGACGGACGCAATGAACTCTGCATCGCACGTGGTCCAGGGTATGCTCCAACTCTTCAAAAACTAGTAACCCTTTTGATTTGGCTAGTTTTGATGGTCCGATCATGGACACAGAAGTTTAAAAGCTTGCTGAGTGATATTCTTGCCAATTGAAATTTCAATTCTATTTGGCATTTTCCAGATATCCTGATATGTTCCTTAGCACAAAGATTATTGCTGAACGCCAATTCCAGAAGGCTGTAGATCTTTTCGAAAAAGCACAGGTGAAACTGTCAGGAAGGATTGATTACAGACAAACTTATCTAAACATCACCGGAGTCACTGTGAGCCTTTCTCCTTCCGGAACTATATCGCTTCCAAATATGACGACATGCCCTGCTGCCTTAGGATTCAGCTTCGCTGCAGGAACGACGGATGGGCCAGGGGCATTTGATTTTAAGCAGGGTGACAATCAGGTAAACAAACAAGTACTTAATGATGGGGGATCATGAACCTTTTCCCTTTACAACCAATTTCCTGACTAGATCAGCCAGCTAGGCGCTATGTTGTTATTTGCTGCTCAAATGTACTTGCAACTGTTCATGTATTGCCCCAGTACGAACTTTGAGATTCTCTTCTTGGTATCTAAATCTGGAGTGGAAGATTTATGAATTACTCAAAGTGGTTATCTGATGGATGTATTAGGGAAATCCTTTTTGGAGGCTGGTGGGTTCGGCCCTGAAACCGCCAACACCTCAACAAATCTCGTGCCAGCAGCCCAAACCAATTTTGCTGGATACAGGAGAAATAACCGCGCCGTCTCCTTGGGCCGTAAAATGCCTACACCTTCAGAACTGTAAAAAACATTTGGAGATTTTTTCAGTTTTGTAGAACAAACTTCGCAATTGAATTTAGTCTTAAACGAATCAGCTCTTGAAAGAGGGGAGCGGTCCAAGCCATGTCTCACCCATAAAAGCAACTACGTGTTTTTCATTCTTCTGCTGTTGAAAATTATAAACACTAGATCGTCGATTGAATCAGTCGTTGTAAATTCGATCATGAGCTCATGGGATGCAACAACAATCAAATTTGTCTCTCAAGGACTGATTATAAAATTCTCTGACATGTATCAGCCAGCTATTGTCCCGATCCAGATTCTTCAACTTGGCCAACTTATCATACTTAGCGTTCCTGGAGGTAAGACTTGTAGCTCTATTTATCATTGAGAATCTTAGTTTGCTTTATTAGGAGCCTTTTGAAAGACGCATTTCTTAACTTACCTCTCTGGAAACTGAATGATTCCATTGACTGTCTTTTGTTTAGATGGTCGCCTAGTTGAAACATCAGCATTCTCATTCAAAGAATCCCGCACTATCCATCCTTTATGTTACTTGCATGTGGTATAGGTGAGAAGAAACGCAGTAAAATGCTGTAGCGCAGGCATCCCAAAGGGAGCCGGAAACCACGACTTAGCTTCCCAGCCTTCAACTCTTGCCATCCAAACCCACTTGACATACAAGCAGCCAACTCACCAACAACGATTCGACTTAACCAACTTGAAGTTCCAAAAACCAACATTGAGATCTAACCTGGCGCCATGCCAGATCGGGAGTCCCGATGTGGGTGACTTCCCTCCAAGCAAGCCGCCCGACATACATCAAACTTAATCAATTCGAAGCTTCGTTACAAACGAGTAACATCAATTCCAAGCAAGCGGTCTGACTTACATCAGACTTAACCAACTGAAAGCTTTGTCACGAGCGTTGGAAGCTAGCCTGGCGTCACGTCAGACTGGACAGCCATAAACAGGTAACTTCCACCCAAGCAAGCCATCCAACTCAGCCGACAGGTTAGAGCCCGTTCCCCAAGAGCTAAATCCATTTACGTTCATGCAAGGAATACTCAAAACCACAAGCCGCGACAGATATGGAGACAACCAGTTCCTGGATCAAATAGTCCCGACAGCATACCGTTGGCGCCACGGACCGAACGGTCTCGACGGCATACCGCTGGCGTTCCGGGATACGACCCTCAGCTATGTGCCAACTTAAAAATTTTGAAGCTGCCTTACAACTGGCGCTTTTACCGAACATTGAAACCCAGAAGGTAATTAGAGTCAATTTGAAGAAAATCTCACTTTACTGATAAATATGAGAAGGTTACATTTCAAGTGTGTGACCGACCCTAGTTTTCGGCGCGCTAGCATGCCAAGGCGAGAGCCATGACAACATTCCAGCAAGGGAGGCTGAGACTTGGTTGGAGCTCGCCTTGAGTCGCAACCCGCACTCCCCTATAGTATTGGTGGGATTCGGCACCTCCCTCATACCAAGCACTCTACCCAGGCTGGTAAAGCACGTTTTTCTCTCTCTAGAATTTTCTCTTTCTAGAAAGTCATTTTCTCTCTCTAGATTTTATTGATCCCCAGGCTTCCTTTAATCATGCCTAGATCGTGTGAGATGATTGCACATCGATCTGAGCTCTCTGGACTTCGCTAGAACCGATCAAAGATTTTCAGCCATAAGAACTTGGCGTCGGCTGGATTCTGGTCATAGTGGCGTCGGAAGTGGCGCCGGGGACAATGCTGGCGCCAGTGGCGCCGGAAGTAAAGCTTATGAAGATAGCTTTACAACAAATGCGGAATGCAGGATCTAAGCATACACTACAGAGTCTACCACACACAAATTAACTGATTTGAGAGCAAGTGATAGACGGCAAAATCATTTTTTGAGTCTGTGCTGCTCTTCTTTTCTTTGGGAGCAAAAATTGTTTTATTTGTACATGTGTCTGGTTAAGTCATACATCTCTCTATATTTTCTCCCTCTCTCTACATTTATTTTTGTCTGGATTTTGTTAGCTATATATATATATAGCTCAGTCTGCTGAAGAATCACGAGAAGGACTACGCTAATGTACTTAGTCTTATTTACTACCCACTAACTGCATTTAAGGTTGGTACTTCTTCCTCCGTTACCAGTTACTGCAACGATGGTCAACTGGGCCCTCGTGGCCGTCCGGGATGCCAGTCCATATACGGTCCCGTATGCTGTTTGTTACGTCCTCTTTCGGGTTACAGTCCAGTCACGTAATCCCAGCAAGGTCTCACAAGTCGTTTCGTTACGGTCCAGTCACGTAATCCTGCAAGGTCCCGCAAGTCGTGTCGTTACGGTCCCCCTTGTGGGGCCTTCCACAAGCTCCCGTAGCTGCTTTGTTTGCGGCCTCTTTGGTTCATGTTTGCGGGTTGTTTGCGGTCATGTTGTGGGTTGTTTGCGGTCATGTTGCGGGCCTCTTTCACTTGTTGAAAGGGTGGTCGCTTTCACCTCTTCCAAGACTCGCTCTTGAATCGATGCCCTTTCTCATCTAGCTCCCATTGCCTTCCTGTGCTTATCAAACAATGTCTTTTCGAGGGGCTTGGTCAGATTATCTGCCACCATGTCAGTAGATCTAATGTGTTCAACTTTTATCTCTGATTTGGTTATCAGATCTTTGATGTGGTGATACTTTTGAGGGATGTGCTTTGTTCATGAATGGAACACTGGATCATGTGTAAGATGGATCGCGCTTTGACAGTCCATCATAATCGTTGATGGTTCATGTTGCTGCACTCCAATGGCTTCCAACATCATTCTCAGCCATATAACTTCGTTGCCACACTTGGATGCTGCAACGTATTCTGCCTCACATGAAGATTGAGCAACTAGCATCCGCTTCTTGCAAATCCATCTTACTGCTCCTTCGCATAAGATTGAACAACCACCTGTTATCGACTTGTTGTTTTGTCCTTGCATCCTGCCTAACTCACATCATTGTAGTTTCGCAGGATGAAATCATCCTCGCTTGTGTATCTCAGACCAAGCTCAGATGTGCCCTTCAAGTACTGTAGTACTCTTTTCGCCATCTTCCAGTGATGGGTGCGTGGATTTGAAGAGAACTGACTCAGTCTGGTGCAGACCGTAAGATACATCAGACTGCCAATCAGGTAGGGACTGTCTTTCATTTTTTCTTTCTCCAGTCTTCCCTCATCAGTCCTGCACCACTTATCATTGGCGTAGCTTTCTCCTTACAGTTCGTCATGTTGTAATCTTTTAATATCTTGCGAGCATACTCACTTTGCCTTACATGAATGGTTCCTCTTTGTCTGTCTCTCACAATCCACAGACCCAAACACTTTTTGGTTTCGCCTAGGTCTGTGATTTTGAAGACTAGAGAGATTCCGTAGTTGACCTCTTCGATCAAATTGTGACAGTTTTCTATCATCAGTGAGTCGTCCATAAAGATAGTCATGATGAGGATTTTGTTGTCTGGTCTCTTGATGTAGACGTTGTTGCAATCTGGCTGAATGGGCATTAACCCGAGCGACTTCAAAAGCGCATAAAGCTTTTGGTACCACGCTCGTGCAGCCTGCTTCAAACCGTAGATGCATTTGTTCAAGCAACACACTTGAGTACGCAGTAGGGTGATTACTGTCAACGAAGCCTTTAGGTTGCTTCATGTAGATTTCTTCCTTCCAAGTCTCCATGAAGTAAGGCCATCTTTACATTGATCTGTTGGCGATATTTCCGTTGATGATGTTGATCCTGGGTTGTATGGCTGCTAGAGCCATTATAGCTGCTTGTCTCGTTGGATCGAGTTTCTGTTAAGTGCTACAGTTGAATCAGATGTGGTATGCAATTGGCTCTCATACCATGAGAAGAAACGTAGTAAAATGCAGAATGCAGGATCTAAGCATACACTACAAATTCTACCACACAAATTAATCGATTTGAGAGCAAGACAAGCGAATGCTGAATGAGAGTGATAGACGGCAAAATCATTTTCTGAGTCTGCGCTGCTCTTTTTTCTTTTTTGGAGCAAAAACTGCTCTATTTGTACATGCGTCTGGTCAAGTCATATATCTCTCGATATTTTCTCCCTCTCTCGACATTTATTTGTCTGACTTTTGTCAGCTATATATAGCCCAGCCAGCGGGCGAATCACGAGGACTATGCTAATGTACTTAGTCTTATTTACTACACCAACTGCATTTAAAAGGTACTTCTTCCTCCGTTACCAGTTACTGCAATGATGGTCAACTGGGCCCTCATGGCCATTCGGGATGTCAGTCCATATACGGTCCTGTAGGCCATCTGTTATGTCCTCTTTCGGTTGACGGTCTCGCAAGTAATTTCGTTACGTTCCCTTGCGGGGCCTTCTGCAAGCTCCCGTAACTGCTTTGTTTGCGGCTTCTTTGGTTCATGTTTGTGGGTTGTTTGTGGTCATGTTTGCGGGCCTCTTTAGCTTCTTGAAAGGGTGGTCTGGCTCAGCTCTTCCAACAATAGGCTGTAATTTGCTCTTTTTTAATCATCTAGATGCAACTTCCAAAGATGTCCATTGCTGTGAGGTACCTGGATAGTTGAGTTGATCTTTCAACCTGCTTTGTTTTCGTATTTGGTCATGTTTTCTTGCTTTTCATGCATTGGGCTCTGTCAATCGTCAGATTTAGTTCAGAATTTCCCAAATCATCGCACGAAGCAATATATTGAACTTGAGCGTTGATTAAGCAGAATTTACTACAATGGCTGGACGGCGTCTCAGAGAAGCTATCACAGCTACGCTAGTTGAACAAGGATACAGCACAAATATTGAAGTGGTCATCTCAGGGCTCACCAACACGTATTCACAGTATGTCACCACTTTTGAGGAATACCAGGTTCAGCGTTACGAGGCAAGTCCACAATCTACCCATTTCTTGATAGACGCTTTAATATCTTGCATTATCATGAAACAGCACTAGTTTGAGCTCAATTTTATTAACATCCAAGGGCACAATAACACATTCAGACAGCAAACAATGAAGTATTATCGATTGAGTTCAATGTAGCTATGATCCAATCATACAACATCACTTTGCCCTCAGGCGTCAAGACAGGACTTCACTTTAAAATACTGCCTTATCCTTAAGAGACTAACTCCTTTTCATGAAGTTACTACCTTTTATTATATGTACATAACTGACTATTTCACTCTTAGATGAAAAAGCAGCTAACTTAGCTTTCGAATTGCAGACTTAGACAATATTATTTTACAATTGCTTTTTGGTCTGATGATGTCACGTTGGAGTAAACTATTTACACCAGAAGAGCAGTATTTGTTTGTTTCAAGTCCTTTTATGTTGCTCAAAGTCTTATTTGCTTTCACAGGGTGCGTCAACGTTGTACGGACCTCACACACTGAGCGCTTACATCCAAGAGATGAAACGACTTGCCATAGCTCTGGCAGGAGGATCAAGCGTCGATCCGGGTCCCACGCCTCCATATCTGGTTGATCAGCTGGTAGGATTCCTTCCAGGAGTAGTTGTTGACAGCACGCCTGCAGGCATCAACTTTGGAGATGTGAAACAGGATGTGCCACAGAATGCCTCGTACACAGCAGGTGATGTGGTGGAAGCCGTCTTTTGGTCAGCCTGCCCACGAAACGATCTCTTTACTAACGCAACTTTTTCTTCAGTGGAACAACAATCAACCAATGGCAATTGGATACCAGTATTCGATGATGAAGATTGGGAGCTGCGCTTTCTATGGAGCCGTCCATCATCCTTGAGTCCACAGAGCTTCGCTACGATCCGCTGGGAAATTCCTACAATGGCAGCACCTGGCATATACAGGCTTCGACATTTTGGTGCTGCCAAGCCGCTTATAGGCAGCAGCCTGAACTACTTTTCTGGCACATCTTTGACATTTACGGTCTCATAGCTCAGCAAATTTCCTCACGAGAATGCAATGTACAAAGCAAATGAAATTCTAAAACTCCCATTTAGTTCATCCAGAATCTCAAGGTTGGCTCACTTGGTTAATTTCGCATCCAAAGTTTCTTTGGTCCCAAGTTCAAGCTCCCCTTAGAAACCAAGATACATTTAGTTCATCCAGAGAGGATAAGAATTTCATCTCTTTGCTTTCGATTTTTTCTGCTCTTATGAAAATCCTACAAAGCACGCCGAAGATATGCAAATGGAAGAAACATAGACAAGCAATAAAATGATCTTAGAAGGAAAGATAATATCTAGTGAGCAAATGTCCCACTTCATGGATGCAACATGCATGAATAGTATACCTCTAAGAACACATAGCATCACTCTTAGTGACATGATATTTCATAGTAATAGCACCACAAAAAAGAACGTATAGATTCATTGCATAAGTTACATGAGTAATTTGTGAGTACAATACATGTTCACTTTAAAGTAGAATGTATTGCTGGTAACTTATTGTGATGATTTGCTAAAAACAAAGATTCTATTCTTAGGTGAGTTTAACCACCAAAACAAGTTCTTTCTATGGCTATTTAAAAAAAAATGCAGTCTTTGTTTTCTAATTTTGCAACTATTTGAATGCCCTAAATAATGCAAATATTCTTGCCTATTAGTTCTATATGTCAACGTGAAAGTCTTCTTGATAAGAAGCCTCATGACGGGGGCAAAATCAGTTTCTTGATATGTAATGAGAAATGAACGTAATAGTAAAGTAATGTCCGATATTAAATGTGTTTTGATTGCTAGCTTCTGTGTCATATACTTTTGATTATGTGTTAAATGTCTTAATGTTATCCAATAACAAAATTTAATTCCGCTTGAACTCACAAGGGTTATGCGTGTTTTCACTTTGGAGGGCCTTTTTGATGGATTTGTAGCACCCATTCCCATCCTTTTCATCTGTCCTCTATCTACCCCCTTTAATTGTTGACGGGTTCATATGAGAAAATCTACACCAAATACCATATGGTGCGGACAAAAGCCAACAATTGAGCATATGCAAATATTTGGGTGTAAGGCAACATACATTCATTAGTTCCATATGTCAACGTGAAAGTCTTTTTGATAAGAAGCCTCATGACGGGGGCAAAATCAGTTTCTTGATATGTAATGAGAAATGAATGTAATAGTAAAGTAATGTTCGATATTAAATGTGTTTTGATTGCTAGCTTTTGTGTTATGTGTTAAATGTCTTAATGTTATCCAATAACAAAATTCAATTCCGCTTGAACTCACAAGGGTTATGGGTGTTCTCACTTTGGAGGGCCTTTTTGATGGATTTGTAGCACCCATTTCCATCCTTTTCATTTGTCCTCTTATCTACCCCCTTTAATTGTTGACGGGTTCATATGAGAAAATCTACACCAAATACCATATGGTGCGGACAAAAGCCAACAATTGAGCATATGCGAATATTTGGGTGTAAGGCAACATACATTCATGTCCCAGAGGATACCAGAAAGAAATTGGATCAAAGGAAAAACTCGAGCATTTTTGTAGATTACCCCAACAACGCGTGTAGGGCTACAAAGTATACGATCCTGAGAAGACGAAGTTAGTGTTGTCATGAGATGTCCTCTTTGATGAAGTGAGCAATGGAAATCAATCAAGTATAAGCAAGGAGAGGTCACACACATGTGGTCATTATGGATGGGGAATGGGACAATCTTGCTAGATCAACAAAAACTAGGAGCATGAATGATGACAGAGAAATAGGCCAGGAAGAGGAGAAAGTGCAACTAACGATACAAGAGAGGTTGGAGGGACCAAGAAGATCGATTAGGGAAAGGAGACCACCCAAGAAATACTTGCACTCTATGTAGACGACATTTTTGTCATTGGATAGGGCAAGAAAAATTTATGAGAACTCTTGTTTTAGAATTTAGAATGCAAGATTTGTTTCCCATAGGCACGCTCCTGGACCCAGATGTTTGATTGAAATCTGAAATGTGCCTTGCTACTCAGCAAGAGAGATAAGATATGAACCAACGACCTTTCAAGAAATTGGTACGATCGTAACATGTATGCCATGGTAAATACAAGGCCGGATATTGCAACAATTGCTACAAAGATAAGCCATTATCTAACGGATCCAGGTGAAGGACATTGGGAAGCAAGTAAAAGAGTGATAAAATATCTAAAGGGGACTCATCAATTTGGCTTGGTCTTCAAAATGTCAGAGGAGGCAATGATCGGGTACGTGGATTCAAGTTGGGTTGGGGATCATAGAAGATCTATATGCGGGTATGTTTTCATGATGAGAGGAGGATGTGTAAGTTGGAGCTATAAGAGACATGCCTCCATAGCATTTTCATCCACTGAGGCAGAGTACATGGGAGTGTGCTATGTTGGTACAGAATATGTGGTTGAAATCAATGAATTGGGAAGTAAAGGTGAAGGAATGCAGGTGCTACAAGGTTGTTTGCTCCTTAGCAAAAATTTTGGAATTCATAAGAAAAACAAGCACATCAAGATACAATATCACTTTGTGCATGATTTGGTACAGGGGGAGACTCTATTGCTTGAATTTTGTTAGACAAATCACTGAAATGATTTACTGTCACATGACAAAATGTTGGCTGATCTACTTACAAAGCCCTTATGATCTAAGAAGGGGCATTTCGACTTTGCAGATCTTGTGCCACTAGTAGCCTTGGCGCTTCTAGGTCATTGTTGTAAAGCTACCTTTACAAGCTTTACTTCCGGCGTCGCTCCCGGCGACACTGTGACCAGAATCCAGCCGGCGCCAAGTTTCTATGGCTGAAAATCTTTGATCGGTTCTAGCGAAGTCCAGAGAGCTCGGATCGATGTGCAATCACCTCACACGATCTAGGCATGATTAAAGGAAGCTTGGGGATCAATAAATTTGAGAGAGAGAAAATCCTAAAGAGAGAAAACGTGCTTTACTAGCCTGGGCAGGGCACTTGGTATGAGGGGAGGTGACGAATCCCACCAATACTATAGGGGAGTGCGGGTTGCGACTCAGGGCGAGCTTCAACCAAGTCTCAGCCTCCCTTACTAGAATGTTGTCCTGGTGCCTGCCTTGACATGCCAGCGCCCCGGAGACTAGGGTCGGTCACACACTTGAAATGTAACCTTATCAGATTTATCAATAAAGTGGGATTTTTTTCAAAACTGACTTTGATTACCTTCTGGGTTTCAATGTTCGGTAAAAGCGCCAATTGTAAGGCCGCTTCAAACTTTATAAGTTGGCACATAGCTGAGGGTCATATCCCGGAACGCCAGCGGTATGCCGTCGAGACCATTCGGTCTGTGGCGCCAATGGTATGCTGTCGGGACCATTCGGTCCAGGAACTGGTTGTCTCCATATCTGTCCGAGTCTTCTTCTCTGCACAAAATTCAAAAGGACATCCGAGTCTTCCTCTCCTCCGTGCCCGAGAGAAAAAATTGCCGACCGTTTTCAAATTATTCACGGTTCTTAGATTTTATTTTACGAGCACTCGAGCACTTGAGCCATTCACAAAGTGATCGTTAAAAAATTTTTGCTTGTAAATTTTAAATTTTTCGGTTCCTGTTAATATTTCTCGAGCACTGAAACATTTCAAGGATTTCAAAGTGCTATCCATTCCAATTTGTAACTACTTTTATTATCATTCTCTTAACTTCCGTAACTTCTTTGTTTGAGCTTGGATTTCAGTGGATTAAAAACGAAAAGTGATCAGAACAATAAGACAAACTCACTGAGATTATCCAAATTCGTGTTGTAACACTTCAAAATGGGTGGTAAGGGAAAACAAACGGTGGATAAAAATAACCCACCTCAAAACAAGTTGCCTTATGAAGAAATGGTGGAAGAATTGTCGATTTCGGATCAACAAGAAAACATACTACGTAAAATGCAGACTACACAAGATTTGATAGTTACAATGTTGCAAGGAATGGAAAATAATCGGGAAGTTGATACGGCGAGATGGAAACAAGATCGATAGGATGATAGGGCGAAATGGGACAGATTGTTTGCTAGTCTATCTGGTGGGCAAGACAAAATTGCGGAAGCTGATCAAAGACGTAATGAGCCATCTACGTCGTTCCAATTACAATCTCCATCACGGAATGTGACATCTTCTCAAGATGTCCGAAGAATTGACATGGACAAAGGAAAACATGTATTACAGAGTCATACTGGATATCCGGTTGGACTTGGAAATGACAGGAGAGCGTTGGAACAATGAGCACAACAATCTATAGTAGCCAGAGGTGTGCCAACGAATGTTCACCAAAATGTTCAACAAAGAGGTGAAGCTTTAAGGATCCAACATTTTGAGGATGATGAACAATCTGATAGTGAAAGTCAGGACTCAAATCAAGGAGAGCACATTGATACTGATCCAGAACTAGAAGGAACAATCAATATTGGGAACCCATTAAAATCATGTCTTGGGAATCAAAATGGTAGTGATCAAGAGGAAACGCCTAGTATGGAAGATCCAATGCAGAAAACTAATTCAAGTGAATTTGATGATTCTTCATCAACATCATCAGAGGATGAACCAGAAGAGCAAATTGATGAAGAAAAACAGTTACTAACGATGGAGAAGCCTATTCAATAGATGGATCAACCGACTTTATCAACAACTGATGATTTTTCATTGAATCATTAGAGGAGTTCTAAATCCAAAAAAGACCCTTTGTAAAGATTCTTTTTATTATTTTTCTCAAATTTTTCAAACACATGGACCAATCAAAGCACTCAAATTTGAAATCTACGTAACGTAACTTTTTGAGTCCACATTTTGATTCCATACTGAAAATGGCATAACTTTTTATTGGTATGTCCGAATTAAGCGAAGTTTGGTGCATTGGAAAGCGCTCAACAAGGGCTTTCCAATGGTATGCTACATGACATACTTTTGAGCTACGATTAAAAAGTTATGGCAAGTCAAAAGTATTAGTGTTATAGTATTTTAATAATAAAAAAAGTATCTTGCACGAATTCTTAAAGGGTCTTTTTGGAACTCAAAACTCCTCTAATGTCACATGAAGTGGCCAATCAATATTTATGCATTGCTATGGAGTGTACACAAGATTGGCAACATCAATGTAATTCCCAATTTGAGCCGACCTTGAAAATTCCAGTTGCGTATATAATGTCAATGCAAGGACATCAAATCAGCTAGTGATAATAACGAAGATGATGTGGAGGATTATGAGGACAATATTTTTGTTTTCAATATTGATCTACAATTGAGCAATACAAAGGCCAATTCAGGCAATAAAGTTGTCAATGAGCAAATCACTCAAGGACCTCGCCTTCCTTGAGATCACATGGACTGTCGCATCACATTCAACCAGAAAACTTGTCTGAAACATCTTGTAAAATGAGATTAATAGACAAGGATAAAACTGATCTATATGAATGTTTCACATTCAGTATAGAGTGCACAATGGAATGTGATGAGATTTGTAACATACAAAATGAAAATTGTCCTAGCTATGAGATGGGAAAAACGATCCAAGATCCATTATATCATAGTTTCCAGTTTGTAGTTCAAAATATTGGAGATATCAATATATTTGAACATGGCGATGTAATCTACAAAAGATTTTTCGTAGAGACTTTGAGTGAACGAGATATCATCACTCTTTGCAAGCATCTCATTCACTCGATATTTTTGGAAATGAATGTCCATTTGGAATATCATTCATTATTTCCAGAGATGATCAATCAAAGCATATTAGTCCCTATATTGAGAATTGATCATGCCAATAATTCTTTCATGTGGGATCTTCACAATTCAGATGCAAGGCTTATGGTTATCATTGAAGCATTTGGATTGAACAACGAAGTGACTACCCAACAACATGACAAAATCTTCAGACCAGCACATCCAGATGCAACGATAAAATACGATCCTAAAGAAATTGGATAGATCATCCAATTTATTACGATGTCGAAGAAGCAGACAAACGAGGATATTGCGATTTGATTGTAAAAAAAAAAGCAATATGGTGTTTCATCCATCTCTTCTTCGGCCATATTTTCTCCTTCATGGGAACAAATATTACAGTCTGAAACTAACAAAATGGATTCAATTTGACAGCTTTGGATATGTATTGAGACAATAATTTTGTGGACGAGACATCCTCATGCATCTTGACTACTTAACGAAGGTGATCAAGTTGATCAGACAAGCATCTTCATTTTTGAGGACAAAAGTGTTAAAGTAAGGGGAGTGTCATGTACTACTAGTACATTAGTGCTTATCAATGCATCAGAATATCCATTGTAAGCTTTGGAGGCCCAAAAGGAGCTATTAGCCTTAAGAACAAGGCGGTTCCCTCTTTAGGCCCTCCAAATTAATTAATAAGGATAATAGGCCAATAAGGGCCCAAAGTAGCCTAAATAATACTTAACAAGGGTTAACTATCCCTCAAGATAGTTATGTTTAGTTAAGTGAGAGCATTGTCTATAACTAGGCAAGAGACAACAATTTTTGAATCTTTTGGCTCATTTGCAAGTGAGAGCTTCTAGCTTCCTTGTGAATGTGAGCCATAGGGATCTCCATTGCTAGGTCTCATGTGCCCCATCCACATGAATCAATGCTCATCTCCATTGATATGTACTCTCTATTTCATTGCTAATGTGATTCCATTGAGATCTCCATGTTTCTAGCTTTCTATTGATATGCTGTCATGATTGTCTTGTTATTTTCTTGCTATTAGCTTTACTTCACTGTTATTGTTATTAGTTTTGGATTTGGCATATGAGAGAGAGAGAGAGAGAGAGAGAGAGAGAGAGAGAGAGAGAGAGAGAGAGAGAAAGCTTGATCATGGAGGTTTAGGGTTATTGAATGTTAGAGTTAGATTGTCACATAAGCTCGCATAACATTTTGTAAATAAGCTTTGCTCTCTTGGGATCGAACTACCGCATGACATGAAAGAAGAAACCACTTTTTATCTTGTTTGCCTTGTCTTGCTTGAAAATAGGATTTGAATGTGGGTGAGGAAAAGTCCCTACAACTTTAATACCAAGATAAAATTCTAACTAATAGGAGCAACATACGTAGAAATAAGCTCAGACATGAACACATTTTAAAAAAACCTCCAAGAGCTTATGCATAATGTATGTATATATATATATATATATATATATATATATATATATATATATATATATATATATATATATATATATATATATATATCTAAAAAGGGTATATACAAGCTACTCCTTTTAGTGTTAAGACCTGCATCGACTAGGGTGCCATTTACAGACCGCGTGTCCCGTTGATTGCGTCGTCAAATATTCAATTAGCTCTGGTCTCATGACTGGACCCAAAATATAGTACCTTAGTAAATCTACTTATATTTTAACTATAGTTGTCAATCACTATGCACTGCTCCACATTGGAGTGCCCAAGCCCTCTCAAGATTATTAATTATATTTTTAGTCTAGATGAGAATGTCAATGCATAACTAATAATCTCTAAGACTAGAGTGCCGGATATCCATGTCAACGATTATTCCAAATCCTCAATATAGGACATGGACGTAACACCATCCATCTGCCTGTTATTATATAACAAATTTCTTTTAGTGCGAGTGATTCTTCTCATTTCTTTTGATTTGTACCATGACATTTTCTAATGCCAAAATATGTTTATTTTAATTGATATATAATTTTAAAATTTTTCAACCCCCCTTCAATCCAATTAATAATGGAGCTTTCTTGGTAGTAATATTCTCTATATTTTTGTAAGCCAATAGAATTGATGGAATGTAGAATGTGTAGAAGCTACTTCATAGAGATCATTACACAAAATTCCATTTGCTCTTTCGTTTAACCCATTGGCTTATATATATATATATATATATATATATATATATATATATATATAGAGAGAGAGAGAGAGAGAGAGAGAGAGAGAGAGAGAGAGAGAGAGAGAGAGAGAGAGAGAGAGAGAGAGAGAGAGAGAGAGTTTAAAAAAGAAAAGAAATTAGCATCATTTATGTATGTTGCAACTGGCTCTACCATTTATGTACAAATAGCCAGTTGCAACTAGACTATATGAATTTGTGTGTGTGTGTCAAGTAGCAGGTTCTATAGGTCTAGCAAAATCTATGCCCCACTTTTTAAATAATGCTAGAGGTAAGATTGGTGTGAGCAGTCAATTTGTAGAAGAAGTTGGTCTCCCTACCCTTTGACATGAGTGACAATCTTGTATAGACAAATGCACATCTCGATACATGCATATGGTAGGCCACCAATACTTAGCATTCATGATATTTTTAATTGTGTTTTTTGTTACAAAGTGAGCCCTCACATCTTCTTCATGTAATGATTTGATAATATTACAAATATGTGCTCTTTCCAAAGACCACCTCAATTTGTTCATTAAGTCCTACTTTATATGGTACACTGGTAATAACTGTATAAGGTGCAACTTGATATTGGAAGACAAATATTTTTTCCTGGTCATTCTTTTTGAATAGTGTTGATGTTGCAAATATTTAATGATATTAGTACACCATAAATATCCAATTGATATACTCATAACTTCTTCATTTGGAAATTTGTATGCCATTGAATTCATTGGTAAAGAATTTTTTAATCTTGTACATTGTGGTATTTACTAGTTGTGTCAACTAAAAAATCAAATTCTTGTAGGAGTAGGATCCATCTTGCTAATTGGCCTAACAAAAATGGTTTATTCACCAAAAATTTAATAGAATGATGATCTACATAAAGTGTGAATGCACATTCCAACAAGTAATGTTAAAACTTCTTTATTGAATATATCATACCCAAAGCTTCTCATTGAGCAATTTTTTTTAGAAGATGGTAGCTTCCCCTATGCATAATAAATAGGATAATCTTTTATGACATCATCTTTTTGACTCGATACTTTACCAATTGCAAAGCAGAATGTATCAACAATATCATGAAAATTCTTTTCCCAATCAAGAGGACTTTATATGAGTGTTGATTTAAGTTTTATTTTTAAATATTCAAAAGCTTTCTGGCATTTTTCATTCTTGACATACTCAATCTCTTTCTTTAAGAATTTAGTTAATGGTGAAGTTGCAATAGCATGGTCAATAATGAATCTTCTACAATATCGCACAACTCACGTCTTAAAAATCTTCTCAATTCGCTTAGAGGTGCAAGTGGTTGTAAAGCTAAATTAATCTAGACTTTGCCATAATTGACTTTTGTGAAAAATACAAAAATAAGTTTGGTAGAGGCCAAAAATCTTGTATATAGATAAACACACATGTGTGGACCCTGTTCCCACATGTGAAACTAGTGTACTTGTCATGTACCATAATCATATAGGATGTAGATATGATTTAATTCAAGTTCTAGTGGCTAAAAAGGCCAAAAACTAGTTTTCTAGACATATGACACATGACATCAATCTATTGATTGCATGAGCCACATCCTTTGGTTAGGTGTCATATCCCATGTGTAGAGGACAGCTCACACATGTGGAATAAGCTGAAGTAGGCGAATTTTGAGTTCTAGAAGATTTCCAAGTAGATCTCCATATAGAAGGAAAATAGACCAAAAGTGCTCAAAATAGAAGGTTTTGTCCAAGTGTCAGTTTTGCATGATGAATCATCATATGACAAAGCACCTTCACACATGTGGGATCAGAGGGATGATTAGTACCATGACCTCCCACTTGTTGTATATATAGAGCCACATTTGGCCATAATCAATGTGAGACACCAATCTTGGTTTTGGAAGCAATTTTGAGTGATTCTTTCCATTTGTCTACATTTGTTTTGATTGTTTTAAGGTTCTATCAATGTGTACTTGATTTTCAAGTTGGACTCCATACTCAGACAATGTTTCACACATGTGAAACCATAAAGTACACTTCTAAGTGGTATTAGCTCTTTGAAGCACAATATTTTAGTGAGAAAAATCACAATTTCTTATTTTGAATTTTATTCCAAGTCTTAAAAAGTAGAGGAATTGGTGGAATCCAATAGGAGTGATTGAATTCAATTTGTTGAGCAAAAATTGACATAGTATGTATGAAACTCAAATTAGTTCTATTCAACTTTCTTTGTGAGAGTGTGAGGGTCAATTTGTGATCCCATTGGATGTCTAGAATGAGGAGGAGTCCATATTTGAGTATTCATGCATGGTTGAAATCTTTGTGAATCTCTAGTTGTCTAATTTTTTAAGCTTTGTGAAAAATTGGTGGTATAGTTTGTTGTCAAATCAAAAGAAATTCATTCTAAATCTCAAGTGTGAGATTATTTGGGTCAAAAGTGAGCCCAAAAGAAGTGATTAAGTTTGATTTTCATGAATTTGAAACAAAACCCATCTTTTGTTCAAGAATCTCAAGTGTTGAGAGAACTAGTCAAGTGAAAAGGAAAATCTAGGTGTCAAACCTTTTCATATCCATTTCAACTTTCAAAAGAAGAGTCATTGGTATTTGATGATTCCAATAGGAGATTGGATCCGATTTCTTTTGTGATTTGATTCAAATATTGTGTGCTTTTGTCTTAGTGATCAAAGCAAAGTTTCCAAGTGACTAGTCATTAGTGTGAAGATTGATTCTTAGGTTTGTGAGCTAGATCTTTTGTAGATCATTCTAGATTATTGAAGATGTTCAAATCTAGTCTCTTGAAAGTCACAAATTACATTTGTAGAATCATATCACAGGTTTTTATTCACATGGCATCAATAGGTGGCATCCTATTGAAGGAAAGAAAGGATCCTAAGTGCAACCTTTGTGGCAAGGGAAGATATATTTTCTCAACATGCTACAAAAAGAAGACCAATCCATCCAAGGAGAACCAAAGCAAGGGGGCCGAGGTGAAGGATGGAGCTTCAAGTTTGAAATGCAAATACAAGAAGGACAAGTCCAAGGGAAGGTGTTTCCTTTGTGGAAAGGTGAATGAGGCTTGGAGTCTCACAAGGACTTGCAAGATTTGTCTTCAAGAGTCCATCACAACACAGGTCAAATATTTTGAGATTTTTTGTTTGGAAGTGCATTCTTTGGTTCAAGACGCAAAGATAGATGTCACTTTCATAAAAGTAACTTGGATTTATTTCATGTCCTTGGAGAGTAGTTTGCTGGGAACTTTTGTTATTATCCAAGAGAAATCAATCAAGAATAAGGAGCAATCTCAAAATGAAAATAGTTTCATTTATGCTATCATGTCAACTTATGAAGAACCATTTTGCTTTGAAGAGATTTTTGTATCTCAAAGGTGGATTAAGGCAATACTAGTTGAGTGTGATGCCTTAAAAGATAGCAAAATATGTTTTCCTTGTATGAAGTCAAGGAAATGGAAATATCTTCATAATGTAGGATCTTTTGGTTTCAATAAGATCATGAATGATGTGTTCATTCATAAAGATGAAAATTGTAAGTTTTCAATCTTAAAGGCAAGTTGTAAACTTCTTATGAGAATAAGTGAAGCATCCAAGTGGACACTTATATCCATAAGCAAGTAGTTAGCCTTATTGAGATGAAAATGCCTTTTGATTTCAATATTAGAAAAATCATGCCAAGTTGTAGTGATTTTTGGACTTATGTTTCTAGCATAAGTAATTTTGATAATCATAGGAAGTGTATATTGTGTGGTCATAGTTGTTGTGATCATTATGAGACATGGAGGTCTCGAATTTCCATCAAGAAGGAGCACCATGAAGAGGATCTTAAAGAATCATCTCAAGGTTCAAGTGTGCCAAGGATTGAGGAGGAGAGACCTTCTCAAGTTGCGATTCCAAAAAGAAACTCAAGAAATATGGTTGATTCCATGTGGCTCACATTTCAAGGGAAAGAGGAGCATATCTCATGTGGTATACATCTCATACTTAATTCTCTTATGTCATTTGATAAATCAATCAGTGCTTTAGTGAGACATTGCATCTCAAAATTGGAGTAAAGCCATACTAGTTGAGTATGAAGTCTCTCTTGAGAACATAGCTGATGTTCTTAAAAGGTTGAAATTGATTTTAAATCAATTAGAAAGCAAATGATTATTTCATCAAATGTATGCTCTTGAGTCATGTAAGAGCAAAAGTGATTTGTTCACTCATAGTTTGTATTGAGGCAAATTGTAAACTCTTTATGAGAGTAAGTGAATCATCTTCTAAAGACACTTATCTCCATAATGAAGTATTTAGCCTCATTGGATCTGAGATTAGCATGGCAAACAAGCATGAAGATATGATGCAAACACTTTGTTATTATAGCATGCATAGTCTTGCCAATTTGGATAAGTCTAATTCTCTAAATCATGGTAACATGATGTTAGATCTTTGTGATCCTAATAAGTCAAGAAGAAATCTTTATTTTCTCATGGAGGAGCATGCACATGAAGAAGGAGCAAGCCTCAAAGTCAAGCATCTACATGAAATTTGGAAGGAATCAATTTCGAAGATGCTAGGATGGTGGAAAGCTCTCAAGTTCATCAAAGATGTCAACATCAAAGAAGCACTATCATGGATATGGTAATTTCAGATCAACATCAAGCTCATTGGCTGATCTTCACACCTCTTCAGCCCATGGAGTCAAGTTCAAGATCATCATGTTTTCCATGAAGCTAAATTTACCAAGCTAGATTTTTGAGGAGTGTGAAAAATGCAAAAATAAGTTTGGTAGAGGCCAAAAATCTTGTATATAGATAAACACACATGTGTGGAGCCTGTTCCCACGTGTGAAACTAGTGTACTTGTCATGTACCATAATCATATAGGATGTAGATATGATATAATTCAAGTTTTAGTGGCTAAAAAGGCCAAAAACTAGTTTTCTAGACATATGACACATGACATCAATCTATTGATTGCATGAGCCACATCATTTGGTTAGGTGTCATATCCCATGTGTAGAGGACAGCTCACATATGTGGAATAAGCTGAAGTAGGCGAATTTTGAGTTCTAGAAGATTTCCAAGTAGATCTCCATATAGAAGGAAAATAGACCAAAAGTGCTCAAAATAGAAGGTTTTGTCCAAGTGTCAGTTTTGCATGATGAATCATCATATGACAAAGCACCTTCACACATGTGGGATCAGAACCATGAGCTCCCACTTATTGTATATATAGAGCCACATTTGGCCATAATCAATGTGAGACACCAATCTTGGTTTTGGAAGCAATTTTGAGTGATTCTCTCCATTTGTCTACATTTGTTTTGATTGTTTTAAGGTTCTATCAATGTGTACTTGATTTTTAGGTTAAAGTCCGTACTCAGACAATGTTTCACACGTGTGAAACCATAAAGTACACTTACCTTCAATTAATGATTGTTCTTGTTAGGATTTTGTGTCTAGAATTGATCTAGATTGATCTTAATCTGAAGTAGATTGATAGATCAAGTAATCTGACAACCAATCTCTCTTGAGGATCAGATTAGGATCCACTCTTGGTCCTTTTTGTACTTTTTGCACAACTTTGATTTCTCTTTATGATATTATGTGACCAAGAAAGATACGTTCGATCACCTTTTTTTTAATGTAATCAATTTGAGATTTCTCGACATCTTTTTAGAGCTCGTCTCAATCTTCCTATATGTGCTTTGATTTCGTTGAATACACAAAAGCCATCAATGAATATTTGAAGAAATTTTTTTTAAAAGATCTTGGAATATAGTAGTCATCATTCTCTAAAAAGTAACATTGCATTGCTTAATCCAAAAGGCATACACGTGTATGCATGTGTGCCTCAATAAACGATGAATGCGGTGTTATCATTGTTGTTTTCTTTCTTAATATTAACTAGTAAAAAGTTCTTGTATATATTAAAAAAAAAGCAAAATTCAACCTTCTAGTTGATTAAAGTTCAAACGTTCAAAACATCATCTGAAGCCAATGCCATGTCAACGATCCATGCCATGCCACAGCCTTGGATTGCTGAGGTGGACTGGCAGTAGGCATTCCTACATATAAGAAATCCCACCCAAGGCTTTTCAATTTCCGTCGTTTTCTCCTTCCATCCCGCATTCCATCCTAGCGATCTCGATCTGCCTTGCGAATACTTGTGGTGCTTTGATCATGGCTCGGACAAAGCAAACTGCACGAAAATCCACCGGAGGCAAGGCGCCCAGGAAGCAGCTGGCCACCAAGGCAGCTCGCAAGTCTGCTCCTGCCACCGGAGGTGTGAAGAAGCCCCATCGCTACAGGCCAGGCACTGTTGCTCTTCGTGAGATTCGCAGGTATCAGAAGTCCACGGAGTTGCTCATCCGCAAGCTGCCCTTCCAGAGGCTTGTGAGGGAGATCGCTCAGGATTTTAAGACCGATTTGAGGTTTCAGAGCTCGGCTGTGTTGGCGCTGCAGGAGGCCGCTGAGGCATATTTGGTTGGTCTCTTTGAGGATACCAACTTGTGTGCTATTCATGCAAAACGAGTGACTATTATGCCAAAGGACATTCAGCTAGCTCGTCGTATTAGAGGAGAGCGTGCTTGAGGAGCTTTTACGATTTATGGTGTATTTCTACACCACCTTTCACAAAATCTCTGCTCTGAGAATGCAAAATAGCGTCTTGCTTTTGGGATTGCTGAAATAGAAATAGAAGTTACTAATTGTGCACGAATGATTGCTCTGGAGTTTTTTAGTGTGTAGATATGCTACGAAAAACGGGCGTTAAAAGTAGACTTAGGATTATTGTATAAAAAATGCCTGTTAATGAGGCGTGATCGGATCTGTAGTGCTACTTGGCTTATGGTGAGAAGTGATACTTGGCTTTTGGCCCAACATTTGCTTGAAGATATTGGCTAGCAGCAAACTCGATCAATGCTAAAATGGTACAATTTGAGCTGAGATATCACAAGTAGAAGCCAAAATTAAGAAATGGAAGACATTTCTTAATTTTGGCTTCTACTTGTGATATCTGGTTCAGTTTTCCTTTATTATTTGCTCACAAGCTAGATGCATTATGTCTTTTACTTGTTGCGAATGATGTAATAGATAGTGCATCACCACAAGCTAGATGTATGCTTTTCAGTTATGTTATGATGTTGCATAATGACATGATGATCAATCCTCATGTTTCTTGAGTTGAGTGACGTTATTGCATATTAAAAATTACAAGTTGAAAATGAAACAAAATACTCAAATATGATATTGAGTAATTGATTTGAAATTTTGAAATTTGTTTTCATTATTAAACAATCACAAGAGGTATACTCCCAACATTAATTTCATAATGACATTGGGAGTATTGTTGGTTGTTTCTTTGTCAATGGAGAATGGTTGTCCTTTTTTTTGTTGGTGGTTGTTTGTCAATGGAGGATGGCTTTTTGTTGGTTGGTGGTTGTTTCTCAATGGAGTGGTTTTGTAGAGGCCTTTTTGAGTGGCTTCACCAATCAAAGTATTTGAGCCTTTTGGACTTACCCTTCTGCATGTGAAACCACCCTTAGGGTAGATAGAAAGGCCCTTTGAAGCCACAATTGAACAAAGAAAGTTATTCAATTTTATCACATGATAAAAGTTTTGTAAATTGGATCAATTGAGAGTAAAGTTTTTGAGCCATGGGGCATGGCTTAGAATTGGATGCCTCTCAAAGAAAACCCATGAGCTATATGGATATTCTCAAGAAAATGATGATCCATCTATATTTGGAAAATTTTCAAAACAAGAGAATAAAGTTATGTAAAACTTGAAAATATTCATTCAACAAACAACAATCAAATCATTTTATTATTATTCAATCTAAATTTAGTGAGAGAGTGTAGTACACTACTTACCTAATTTGTGTCACACCACTTATCTACCTTGTGTCACACTACCTACCTATGTTCCTTTCCAACGTTTAAAAAAGATGTCTAAAAAAGTTTTTTTTCTCTCTCTCTCTCTCTCTCTCTCTCTCTCATGAACTTTGCTATATGGTTACTATACTTTATTCGCTTTTTGAAATGTTATAAAAAGTCTTTTTCCCTTATGGTACTATACCAATGAAAATGCCTTACTTTGCTAAACTTAGTAACATGGCCTTTAAATTTTTTTTTTAACTTTTAGTCTTTTGGTGGGAAATTTGGTTTTCATCGAATGATTATGATCAATGCACATGATAAGGATTCAATTTAACGGTGAGCATCTTTTAGCACTTCGTGCACCAAGAGGTATTGGAAAGGGAAGATCACTACAATCCTAAGTTTCACTCTTCTTGCTCTCTCCCTCTCTCTCTTGCTTTAGCTCTTTTGGTTGGCTTCTAATTGTTGCCATCTTTGCTTGGATGAGGAGATTTGTGAAAGTTTTGTGGAAGAATATTCGAGTGGAAGATATTGCAAACTAAGGTAAGAAAGCTATGGTTTGTTAGATTGAATGATCGTATGCATTGAAGGAGTATCATTAGCTTGTCATGTTGGAAGAGGAATGAGCTCACATAATACTTTGATTATCATAGATCGATATTACATTCTTGCTTTCGTAATACACGATTGGAAGCGAATATTTTGGGATTTAGTGGCAGTGAAATATAGCTCAAGTTGTTACACAAAATGGTGGTAGCATTGAATTGAGTGTGATGTAAGTCGTGAAGTAACAATCTGATCCATACAGCTTTTTTTTTTAAGTTTGACATGCTGCAATGTACTCTGCCTCGATCGAAGAAAATGCTACTGATTTTTGCCTCCTTGAGCTCCACAAAATTGGTTCCCTTGCCAGATAGAAACAGAACCCGGAGGTAGATTTTTTGGTAGAGATTGTTCCTTCCCAATCTGAGTCGAAGTAGCTGCGCAGCAGGACGAGTGGGTCGATAGCATTTCCATCATAACATAAAATGTGATCTAAACTTCTTTGAATATATTTCATCACTCTCTTTAATGCTTTCCAATGAAACATCCTTGGATTAGACATGAATTGATTTAACGTGCTAGCAATGTATGCTAAATCTGGTCTAGTACACAGCAGTGCATACATCAAATATTCTATTAGTGAATGATAAGGGTACTTCGCTATGTCGAGTACTTCGCTATCAGAATTAGCAAAAGTAGGTTTAGTCAATACTATATTTGGATCCATCAGAATATCAATTGGTTTGCAATCAAATATATGAAATTTTTCTAAAATGCCTTTTAGATGTCTGCTGGCTAAGATAGATCTTATTTTGAAGCTTATTTTTAGTAATGTGAATTCCTAGCAAAGAATGGACAGCTCCTAAATCAGTCATGTCAAATTCTTTTGACAGATCACTCTTAGTAGTGTGTAGAAGAGAAGTGTCGTTAGACAAAATAAATGCATCATCTACGTAAATGTGAATTGAATTGGTGTCTATATGTTTTAAATAAAATTACAGTCAACTGAATTGTTTGCAAATCCCAATTGAATGAGATAAGAGTTGATTCTATTGAACCATATGCTCTTGCGGCCTGTTTCAAACCGTAGATTACTTTGTGCAGCTTGCACACTTTGTGCGTTTGACTTCGAATCCTTCTGGTTGGAAGGTATATAGCTCCTCTTCGACGTTGCCATTGAGAAATGCTGTCTTGACATCCATTTGGTGCATTTCGAGGTCTTCTGCGGCTGTTAACGCAATAAGAGTCCTGATTGATTGCATCTTGATGACAGGACTGAATTTGTTTTTATAATCCACTCCTTGGACTTGAGTGAATTCTTTAGCCACCAGCCGTGCTTTCTGGTTAGCAATGGAACCATCCGAGTTGATCTTCTTCTTGAAGATCCACTTGCTGTCTATAATTCTCTTATGAGTGGGGAAGTTGACCAGTGTCCAGGTCTGGTTTGTCAAAAGTGAGTTGTACTCGCTATCTATAGCTTCTTGCCACTTCACAACATCCTTCGAGTTAATTACTTCGATTAGGCTCTCTGGTTCTTTTGATGAAGTCTAGAATGATTAAGGTGTATACCTCTCAGGAACTGTCTGAGTCCGTGAGGATCTGCGGACGTTTGGTTGACCAGGATGCAAGGATGCTTCTTCTTGAATTTCTCCAGATCCGTTCGAGCTGGCTTGGTTTGGTCTGATGACAAGTATTGTCTGCTGCTTGGCTTCTGAAGCTGTAGCTACAGGTTCTGTAGAAGAAACATTATCATCGGAAGATTCCATGCTACGTAAAATAGGATGAAATGACATAGCATCGTTTATTGATGGTTGTTTGAAATGATAATATGTATGTTCTTGAAATATTACATCCCTAGAGACAAATACTACATTGGTGGATGGATCATAAACTTTATAAGCTTTATGTTCATCAGGATAGCCAATGAAAATACATTTATTTGTTCTATGATCCAGTTTCTTCCTAAGCTGTTTAGGAATGTCAACAAAACATATACAACCAAAGATTTTTAAACGGCTGACACTAGGCTTGTGCCCATGCCAAACTTCATGAGGAGTTTAATTGTTGACGACTTTGGTGTTGGATTTGTTCTGCGCGTAACAGGCTGTGGCAATAGCTTCTGCCCAGAACTTCGTAGGTAGGTGTGCTTGTTGTAGCATGGATTTGGCTGAGTTGAGAAGTGTTCGATTCTTCCTTTCTACAATCCCGTTTTGTTGAGGTGAATAGGATGTCATACTAATCCTAGAGATTATTACGACTCTTGCGCAAGTCGTGCATTCCAAGAGTACCCAAGCCAAGAGAAATTGCACAATTATAAGTCTTGAGTTAAGTCGATTATAGTCTAACTACCGTGTCAGCAAAAATATTATAATAATAATAAGGTGTTAATGAGGATTTGAGAAAGACTCTTGCTTAATAACGTTTTTGCTTCGTCAAAGTAATTATACTTCTCAATAACATAGATAAAGCTCGTACCTGAATAGAGGTGGACGCGTTATCCTATGAATATGCCATAATGTATTCGCTACTACCAATTCTTCATGCATTACCACAACAATACTTTTGATATGAGTTCATATCATTAGAACTATAACCAGAGATATGAGACATCTGTAGACCATTATTCAGCCATTGCCAATATTGTCTATCATAGTACGATAGAAAACCCAGACTCCTTTGTTTAGTCTATAGATGTATATAGTAAAGGTGTAGTACTTGTGATCGAAGTATACTTCATTCCTAAACAATGCTAAATGTATGTAGTGTTATGTTTAGGTAGTGTAGACTGCTGGTGACCTTACATAACAATGATACATTCCACTTTGTAAGTCTTTTGCCTTCGCTCAAGTCAATGACAATTTGTAAGAGCAATATATGGTAAATCATTGTATATGTTGACCCATTCTACGTAGTATAAATGCGTATCAGTATATGTGTTGAAAGAGGATCGCTGTAGCAGTGGATCAGCATTTGTAAATGTGGCACACAGTTGGTTAACTTTTACCAAGTCATCAATATGATTACTATAAGAAACTAATGGAAATGCATATACTAATGTAGTTGATATCAATATTTACCTTGTTGGAAGCAAGATTTCAAAAGTGAGCTATCCGTAAAAGAGCTACCATGGGTGGAACAAATAAGTGTCAACCAACTTTCTTTTGTTTGAAACCATTTCAAGTTGAGATCATCCTTGCTACTACAAAAGAAACTATTGCTATAAAAAAAAGCAATTGAAATGGTCAACATGGTTGCCAAAAACGCTTTCTACTTTGGCAAATCGCTCAAACAATTTTAAATTACTGGGCTTGAACTCTAATCATTTATATCATGCTTGGCTTGCTGTGGCATTTGATCTTGAAGAGCTTAAGTGAAGTACTTCAATCTACCAAAACAAATACGCTGTTGTTTCAGGCTTTTGAATATTTTCTACAAAGTATAGACTACTTAACCGGACACATCAGAATGTAAGTGTAAGGATCACCTAGTGAAGATCCGACTAGATCTTGTTGCATGCAACCAAAAGGACACCTATGGAGCAAAATCACCCAACCAACAAGAAATGGCTAGTCAATACCCTAACCACTTCACCCCCGTGCCATGGTGAATGAATGCAAGAGAGGAGGGGCTCCTAGCTACAAGGATTAGAAAATCCAATAGGTAGATGGGCGAGTTTCCACTAGTATATATTCTCTCTTATGAGGAGAGAATATCCCTTGGTGAGTTTTTTGATTTACAGGTATAGAAGTGTCCACACGTGTGAATAGTATGGATCCTAACCCTAACGAAGGTTGGTTGCCAAATCTTCACTCCTATCAATTTCAAGTTGGCCCTCCAAGTCTAGCTTTTAGCACCGAAAACTTGCTAAATTTAGATTTACCTCTTGTACCTCGCTTTGATACTATGTTGAAGTACAAGATTTTGGACCTTACTTGAGCCTATTAATGGCTTCCAAGAGTGATTGATTGATTGATTATCTCTTAAATGCAAAACTAGATGTCAAATACTTGATATAGATTAGCAATTCTACACCTATCAATCAAGAGCAAAAAGAAATCATTGATCCACATGAATATTCGACCCTCACATGTGTGGTATGACCTTCAGTACTATAAAGAGAGAAGAAGGTTTATAACACTTAGATTTCATTAAGATCACAAGAAACACAAAGCACATATTGAAGGAAGTCGAAATTGCCAAATTGCTCTAAAAATTTTTAAGGCATTACTATGAGAGATGAATAGTATGTACAAAGTCCTTCCCCACCTTGAGTTAGTGAAAATCCAACGTTTTTGCCCTAATTTGTCAATCTAATCTAACCCTTGAGTCTTGTCAAGTTGATAGCTAGTTTGATCAACCAACTCCATGATTTTAGGGGTTTGGTCCTATAATTTAGGAATCATGACCAAAGAAACTTGACCACTCCTATGAATGTGATCTAAACTAGAGTAGATTCACATGTGGCAACATGGATTCACACATGTGGGACCGATCAATGTACAAATTTACATGGTTTAATCAAGCTAGATTTGCCAAATTTGACAATTTCTCACACAAAGAACAATTGGCCTTATCAGTTTTCTAAAAGCATGTCATACCTAAGTTGATAATTTTTTTTTATGGTTATAATTTTTTGAGAGTTAGCAAAATCTTTTCAAACAACCAATGATTAGTCGCCACATAGCACATGCACTTCATTTGAATGTACACACACCATGATTGGTTGCCATATATTAGCGCATGCCATACCTAAGTTTTCTATAAGCATGTCATACCTAAGTTGATAAATTTTTTTTGGTTATTATTTTTTGGGACCTAGCAAAATATTTTCTAACAACCAATGGTTAGTTGCCACATAGCACATGCACTTCATGTGAATGTACAGACACCATGGTTGGTTGCCACATATGAGCACAATTGGCCTTATCAATTTTCTATAAGCATGTCATACCTAGGTTGATAATTTTTTTCATGGTTATTATTTTTTGGGAGCTAGCAAATCTTTTCAAACAACCAATGGTTAGTTGCCACATAGCACACACCATGATTGGTTGCCACATATTAGCGCATGCACTTCATGTGAATGCACACACACCATGATTGGTTGCCACATAGCACATGCACTTAATGTGAATGCACACACACCCTGATTGGTTGCCACAGTGTGCATGCACTTCATGTGAATGTGGACACTATTACAAGCACATTCTTCGAAATGATCATGTGCAACATGGCATACAAATACTAGCTAGCTACATGAAAATTTTGGTGTAACATGTAAATAGTTTGCACGCAAATAAATTTTCATTTTTTGGCAGTTGTTTCAAAATAGAAAGGAGTTGAAACGATCAACTGCTATTATATGAGGGGCATGCTTAAAATTAATAAAGTGCATCATTCCTTCAAGGACCTATTTGTGTCGAGAGAAAGGACTAATCTCGTTCAACTGATGCAGGTGGCTATATGCGCCTTCTTCTGGCTATGCTAATTGCTAATGCAGTGGCTCATTGCTCTACTATTCCTTATAATCCTGTGGATGTTAAAGCTTTATCGTCTTGTCTTAAGTGGCTTCCACCAAACTTCAACTCGACATCGCCGCTTCCTCCTCGATCAAACCTTTGCTGCAGTATTATTAGAACTTACGCTGTAGAATGTAAGTTGGATAACATCTGCTGTGTGTTGATATACGCTTCGAACAAAGTGGAGATCTCTTTCCTGGAACCAGCATTGGCGATTCCTAAGAATTGTGGTGCAGCTGTCCCAACCAACTACACATGCGATAGTATGAATCATCAGTCTTTACAATCACAAGGTTGAGCGAGAGCTAGCTTACGCTGTCTGATAAGTTTTTCGGTGTGCAGTGAAGATTTGCTCGTTATCATAAGTCTCGATTATTCGTATCCTTTTTCTCTGGTAAATGTGGTCAATGCAGGTTCTTGCGGCTCATGTTCCTTGTTAATACGATGCTTGCATTCTTCATGTAAAGTTTATGTTTATCAGTGACGTCTTCTGTATCCCTTAGTAATCTGTGGCTCTTCAACATTTGCAGACCTTCCTGTACCGGCAATATGAGGAATGCAGGAGATCTTGAGTTATGTGTAACCTGACATTTGACGTCCACTACATCATTGCTCTTTTTAAGTTATGTTAGCATGTAATGAACTTTGAGAGTGCCTAGTAAAGACTGCACTTGTTCGTTTGTATAATTGCAATCCCTATTTTAGGAGCACAAGGAACTTCTGATCAGCTCCTATATAAGAAAAATGTCAAATTTCCTAGTTTCACTCCATTTTTCCTAGTTAAAATGTGGATTTGGACCCCTTTTAACTAGGAAAGCTTTCTTCTAGTTAAAAAATGCATGTGCATCAATTGCATCTAGGGAAGGGTAGTGTTAAGAGCTTCTTTCTCATTAGAGAGATTTGCTTGTTTGAGTTGAATTTTCTTTTTGAAGCAATTAGAGGCATAGTGCCCCTTCTTGCCACAAAAAAAGCACTTTACTTTCTTCTTCTTGGTCTTCGAAGTAGAAAGATGAGTTGTGTCATCTTCTTCTCCATCTTGATCATTGTCCTTTGCTTTGTTTTTGTTGAAGGCTTGAGAATAATGATTCTTGCTCCTCCCTTTATGCTTGTCTTTGACAAAGAGAGCTTTGGCACTTCCAATATGCTCGAGTTTGTTCATCCTTGAAAGTTTGTAACTTTGCCTTGCTTCGTCAGATATAAGAATTCCTTGAAGAGTCTCCAAATTGGGAAACTCTTCCTTTATGGCAAAGGATTGAACAAGATTATCATAGTCTTCTTCTAAGCCATTAAAAATTTGTAGTAGCTCATCTTGGTTGATTGTGACGCCAACACAAGCAAGCTCTCTATGAAGATCTTTTACTCTTAGAACATAATTTGATGCACTCTCCTCACTTCTTTGAAAACTTTGAAAAATCTAATTTGTAAGAGTGAGAATTTTAGAAGTATTTTTAGCTTCATAGATTGACTTAAGTGCATCCCAAGCTTCTTTAGCAGTGGTGCAAGAACCTATCTCTCTTAGAATTTCATTAGATACATTCATCTTAATGAAATGTAAAGCCATCCTAGCTCTCTTTTTAAATTTTGGTATTTCAAGTTGAGCATGAGACGACTCCTCAATACCAAGTACTATATCCATTACATCTTGGAGTATAAGAATAGACTCCATCCTAACTTTCCAGATTGAGTAATTGGAGGTACTTAGTCTTTCACTTGCTTCTAAGAGATATCCTCCTACTAAGCCATTATTGTGAAGACTACTTGTAAACGGACAACAATATGTTTGAGCTTGTTTTTGATAAACCAAATGTTGCTACTCTTCTCACTATAGGAATTTTCAAAAGGTGTACTACCAAATCCTATGTGAAATCTTGCAACTGAATTTGAGATAGGTCTCAAATATTCCACCAACTTGAATTGGAGTATAGACAAATTTTGGTTCTTTCTTCTTTGACATGTGTGAAATGTTCAAAGACAACACTATTGATTCAAAAATAATCAAATTGATTGAAGCAATGTAATAACTGACTCAAAACTTTGTCTAGATCTCGAATTTGTTGAATTGATATACACAAAAATTGGATTTTGAACCTGACAAGCAAAATTTGAATCAAATAAAAAAGTGATCACTCGGATTTTGGAACTCTCCCTATCCTTCTTTATGAGCTTATAACTCAAGATAGACACATCAGATTGATTTGAGAACAATTGCTATGGAAAGCATATCTCACTAGCTTTCCATCAAGCTATAAGATCAATATCTTTGGACCTATAATAAAGGAAATAAAGAGGTCTGAAATGTTCTAAGTTTCACATGTGCGAAATTTCAGAATTCCATACAATTCCAATTTTGGTTTGAAAACCTTGATCCTAACCTCTTTGATCCAAACACTTTTCTAAAAAAGGTAGAGAAAAGTAAAAAACAACTTCCTTGCTTGAATAACACTCAAAATTTCTTACACAAACTATGATAATAGCATGCAAAGCTTAATTTGGCTCTGATACCATGTTGACATCCAAAAGTTTCACACATGTGCATGCCAATTCCAATTGTGAATGATCTTCATTAAGCTTTGTGTTTAGCACATAACCTGATACTAGATTGAGTATCAAGATCGAGTTCAAGAATTTATGACTAAACCACAATCTAGCATGCTAGTAATCAAAGAATAGTTACTTTCATAAAGAATGATGAAAGTACAAAGAAATTAATGCATTAGCCATAGCCTCCTCCACGAGAGAGAGAGAGAGAGAGAGAGAGAGAGAGAGAGAGAGAGAGAGAGAGAGAGAGAGAGAGAGAGAGAGAGAGAGAGAGAGAGAGAGAGAGAGCAAAATTCAAGCATACAAGGTTAAAGATCCAAATTGACAAGAAGTAGCTTCAATGCTTGGTTCATCATCAAAAATTGTGAGAGAACCCTCATACATTTATGGTGGATGGAATAGCTCGAGGTAGAGCTAGCATTCATCTACTTTGTTCCACATCTAAAAGTGCAAACTAACAAACTAGTGACATATGTCACTATATCTATCTACCTACTTTTACCATATGGCAATTTCTAAACTAGAATTGTCCAAATCACGATGCATGTGTCCATTACATTTTGTGCATGCTTTGCATGTCACTTTGGAGCACTTACAACCTTTGCATGTGATATGACTCATGTTTCTACAAGCCTATAATTGACATTTCTATGCCAAACTTCTATATTCATGTTGTACTTGACCAACTAGATCTCATATAACCATGTAGCTCAAGTTTCCTCCATTTTCAATATGGAATATTACATACATGTAGAAACAACTTTATCATAGCCAAAAGTCAAGATAGATGATTTTCCATTTTCAACATGCAGACCACTTGGGCGACACCACAAGAAGCCCCAGCAAGAGCCACACTACTGGTTGCTCCCACAGACCTCACAACGACCTACCACGCCTTGGGCACATTTATCCAAGATGCGGTAATGGCCAAAATCTCATTGGACAGTTGAGTATTATAGTTGGCCACCAATATCACACAGCTGCGAGTCGATATTCTACAGCTCCAGCAAGACCTGCTGATAGCTCAACAACACGAACAGGAAGGACAAAAAGATATGCTGAAGCTGCAACAAAATGAAGATGGCCTGAAACAATATATTCAGTCACAGATGCTTTTACAAAAGTCCAAGAGCTTCAAACAGAAGCTACCCAACGACTCGCCCCACTCCAGGCGCAACTGCAAATCTATGAGACAAAAAATACTCGTCTGGGAGCGGAGGTGCAAGCCTTGCAATAAGAAAAGGCCACATGGTTAGTTCAACCAACACCTGATAATAGGCTACTCACATAGGCAGAGATGAATCTATATCGGCATCAGGTGCAGGTTTATAGCCAAACATTGAACAACTACCAGGTCGAGTTCAACCGCTACCACGCAAGTGCCAACCAAGAATTGGCCCAGGCAAAGCAAGCTCTAAAGGCCTGTCAGAGATTCATGGAGCAAAAATCCCAACCAACCCTGGTGGTAGTTCCAGCGCCACCTGTATTCGATGCTGCACAGGGTAGCTCCAGCCACGATAAAGGCAAACAAGCAGTGGGGGCCACAAGCCCAGATCATGGCTCAAGTGCGCAAGACCAAGGCCACCAAGACACTACGGGAGTAGATACGCAAGGGCAAGACACGGGCCCAGATACGACACAACAACTAGATCCGAGCCAAGCATAAGCTTCATCTTCCCAAGGCTCCAAATCAATCTCCGCCAGCCGTGCATTTTGAAAGCCAACCTTGATAGAGAATGAAATCAACACTTATTTGGCGCAGTTTCCACACGAAAGAAAGCTCATGTGGCGGCTGACACTTGTCTATCACAATATAGGAGATCAAGGGCAATGAGTTGGCCTATATTCCAACTTTAGGCACTCAATCAGAATGGCAAAAATGCCTATTTGAACGAAACCCCGTGGCCATCAGGACGTACGTCACTAGTCCCAGACAACTAAGGGTAAATGTCCACTACCTCCTCTACCCATGAAGATCTAAATGGGTGGAGTGTGACACCCCCTGGAGAAGATCACGCTAAACAAGAAGAATTGGCCAAGGATCGAATCAGAATATGGATGGACAACGGAGGTAGATGCCAGGAGGGCTCTCATTTAGTTTTCACAACAATATCTCACCTGTCCCAATCCAATAGTCTGCGCGACAGCGACCTACACCCAGGACTTAGAATATCTGATGAGAGTCCCCACCAAATGGGACGATTTTTTTGCCAGCGATATGTTTTGATCCCAACACCGTCCTGATTTTGGAGAAAGTTGAAGACCAACTACCAGTGGCGCGAGTGTATTATAGAGCGGCCTTATTTGACGATCCCTGGCCAAGCAGATTCCAATAGTTGATTGACCAAGCATGGCTTACCGGTGTACATAAGTTCTTCCATACTCCGAAGAACAAGAAAAATTGATCAAGACTAGCATTCATGGAGGACGTGATTGGCTATCAACCAGAGGCGCACGAAGAAGACCATCTATTAAATCGACAGAGTGCCGAGGGACCGGCACTACCTCAAGCCATGGGTCTTGTTGGAGGTATCCTCAACATATTGTAAATAAATAAAGTCGGAAAAATAGAAATAGTTGCGAGGGTCGTGGCATCCTGCATGTATAAGCCCATGGCCCAATGAGCACTTGTAGATTTTCTTTCCGCTCGAATTTCCTTTTTCTTACAAGATTTCTTTAATATTAGAGCTACATAAACTTGACTTTGGGCCATGTAATAAAAAATAATAGTAGAAGACCAAAGTTGAGCTTAAACTTAAGTTCCTAAATTTGATTAATTAGTCAAAGTCAATTGGTGGTAGGGGAAGTGTATTCTCTCTCCAGCATTGATTAGTTCGTGTTTTTGATGAAAGGTGTGGATTTTAATCCCACCTTCCTTGGAATAGCCAATAGGAGAAAGGGACAAGGGCCTTCCCCATCCATAAAAAGACACCATTTGTATCATTTTTTCATGCTTAATGAGAAGGAGGAAACTCTACCATTTTAGAGAGAAGCATCCTCATTTGCTATTCACTACTTGCTAATGCTCTTTGTGTGTTTGCTTTTGCCTTCTAACTTACATGTTTTTGGTTTTAAATGTTTCTCCATTAGCATGCACAATGAGCAAGTGAGCTAACCTCCCCTCTCACTCTCTTTCTCTCCCTCTTGCTCTACTTCCTCTATCTATCTATCTCCCTCTGTTCTCTTCTTCTCTCCCTCTTTCACTCTAAAATCATGATGTGTGTGTGGTTAGTGTAGGGAAGGGTAGTGTTAAGAGTGGTAGTTGTCATAGTTAGGTACCTATCTAGTGATCTAACCCTCTTTGACAGGCGGAAGGGTTGCTCACCGACTATGTCTACACACCATACAAGATGATATCATAATGATTGGTGATGATAATGAATCTTTGCAAAATGAAACTGGGCAAAGAATTTGACATGAAGAACTTGGATAACCTGAACTATGATTAGGAATCAAGGTCATTGAAATCAAAGAGAAGCATATACTGAAACTGCATCAAAGAAGATATATATGGTGTAGCAACAAAAATCGTTTAGTAGCCCTCTCAGTACCAAAGTAGAATACATGTACATGTGTCAAGCATCCAAGAATATTGTGGATTAAAAATTTCACACCAGAGAATATTGAAGTAAACACTGAATTCATGATTTTTATGAAAAACAAACAAACAAAGAGGGCTATATTTTCCTTTGTATAAATGGTGGATTTCATAAGTGTTGCACGCATTTCAATTTGAAGACCTATTTCATTAGAGATTTAGTACAAGGGGAATTGATTACAATAGCACATCGTTGCCCACAAATTATCTTCCAAAAGACAGATTCGTAAATCTTAGAGATCATATGGGTTAAGAAGGAATAGAATAAATGTTGGGAAAGATCGTAACTGAAGTTATAATTTATTATGAACATCGAATGTGATATGAAAGGTAGAATAGGTTAGTTGAAAGTCGATTCACAAGATCATTCTGAGTCTAATAAAACCTATCACATTCCTGCTCACGATGGTGTTTTACAAAACTCCTTGATAAGCTTGTATGCATATAAAAGATATGTGACGACAAGAACTGGTTTAAAGAGTATTTCTAGTATCTTCCATGCATGTAATTATGTACATCGAGTAAAGTCCATGTCTTATGAAAGTTTTTAATGTCAAAACACATTATACTCTCTGTTTTTTTCTTACATTGCAGAGTGTTAATCTAATGATGAGAATGCGCTTCTGTGCTTGAAGTTTCATGTACAAGTCAGCGCCCATTTTTGGATGGCAACGAGTTCCAACTACCATTTCTACAGTTAACAGACCTTTAGTCGTCCATTATTTCGAAAAGGTCCAGCTATCCATTTCGGTTGAAAAGTAATCCAGGCGTGCCATAACAAAAACTCCAATACATTTCTTGGATCAAAAATATTTTTCTAAACTTTCAACCTTCAAGATGGCAACATCAATGGTTGGTTGATAAGAAATAAAATATCCATAGGCTTAAATGCAGAATGGTAAGCAAAGAAATACACTCTATTCTCTGAGAAACAAACGACGTAGTGGATAATGGTGTCTTTACTCTTAATTGAGTCAATGGTGCCTTTTGAAAAGAAATCAACATGTTTTCTTTTTCCTCTTAAAAAAATAAAAGGCCCAGGGATTTGTGACCTTTTGGATCAAGGCTGAGGCTACAAATCTTTGGACACCTTGATTTCACTGTTTAGTTCTAAAAGTTGTGAACATGCAGTCAATGAACATGTTAATTGCTATAAGGGGCTAATGAAAACAAAGCGTCGATGCCCATGTTATAAAGATGGTAAAAAAAATTACTAGCCTATCACCAATTAATGTTAAATGGGGTTAAGTTATAATATGTAAGAAAACTATTTTATAATTTAAAATGTATATTGGAAATAAAATGATTTCCTATATGAAATTGAGACACGTACATTTTGTAACTAGTAATTTTTTTTAAAATTTGGAAATGGTAAAAATGTATCTAGGAAAATAAGGTACACATCATGATTTTAGAGTGAAAGAAGGAGAGAAGAAGAGAAGAGAGGGAGATAGATAGATAGAGGAAGTAGAGCAAGAGGGAGAGGAAGAGAGAGAGAGGGGAGATTAGCTCATTTGCTCATTCAGCATGCTAATGGAGAAACATTTAACAAATGAAACCAAAAACATGTAAGCTAGAAAGCAAAAGCAAACACACAAAGAGCATCAGCAAGTAGTGAATAGCAAATGAGGTCCGCTTCTCTCCAAAATGGTGGAGTTTCCATGAAAATATGATACAAATGGTGCCTTTTTATGGATGGGAAAGGCCCTTGCCCCTTTCTCCTATTGGCTATTCCAAGGAAGGTGGGATTGAAATCGACACCCCTCATCAAAAACACAAACTAATCAATGTTGGAGAGAGAAACACACTTCATCTACCACCAATTGACTTTGACTAATTTATCAAACTTTGGAACTTAAGTTTAAGCTTAACTTTGCCCTTCTACTATTATTTTTAATTACATGGCCCAAAGTCAAGTTTATGCCAAAATTATCTATATACAAGTGCTCATTGGGCCATGGGCTTATACACGCAGGATGCCACGACCCTCACAACTATTTCTATTTTTCCAATTTTATTTATTTACAATATGTTGGGAATACCCCCAACACATCTACATCAATTGCATTCAGGATCACCGGATCACCTTTCCTTTTCAAAAACATACTTGTGTCCTCATTGGCACATCTATGAAATCATCTATGATAGAGAAGGTTTTATTCTCTCATACCAAGATCAAGATGCCTAACTTAATGTATATATCACTCACTTGAGCCTATACACAAAACAACTTATCTTATCCCTTACTTAAACCCTTCTCGGTGGTCCTTGTATACTTCTTCATGTAGACGATTTCCATACCTATTTTACATTCATTTCAAATATCTGCAGATAATACATTGTAGCCCATGCCAATAAATTTCTTTTGCTAGTAGAGCAGGCATGTCTTCATACTCCTTGCTTTCTTCATGTGAACATGCTTTGGCCACTAATCTAGCCCTACATATGTCTATCTTCCCATTTGCACCATATCTAATTTTATATAGGATGGGCTTCGAAGTCCATTGCTCTCACCTTTTCACTTCTCATCATGTAATATCTTCTTGTGAAAGATTTCAATTAGTTTAGTCAACTTTATGAAATATATTTCAATTAAAGTTCATTTGAATTACCACTTTTGAAAAGTGTGGGAAAGTTGGAAGGGTGAGTTTGGACACATTCATTTATGAATGTTAGATACATTGAAACTAGTCATATTGTTGATAGCGTTTTTGATCTAGAAAGTTCTTGGTGGAAAACTAAGATTCAAAATTTGGCATGGATATTATATAAAAGGATGTAAACTTGTGGAGAGAAGAATCTCTCTCTCTCTCTCTCTCTCTCTCTCTCTCTCTCTCTCTCTCTCTCTCTCTCTCTCTCTCTCTCTCTCTCTCTCTCTCTCTCTCTCTCTCTCTCTCTCTCTCTCTCTCTCTCTCTCTCTCTCTTTGTGAACCTAATCTGATTCCGATTCCGAAGAAACCTTCCTCTGAATGTAAACCTACGCTCTGATACCAAATGTCAAGCTCTCTCCCTGGTCTTCCAGCTGACACCTGTCCAAACATACACTAATCAAATTTCTAGCCTTTTTGATTCCCTTCAGGCACATAGCATCAAATGCAAACATAGTGGAGCTGGCTACGTCGTCTCCTCCTAGCCTTTGTTGCATAGATTATGATGAGAAATGCCTCTCTCTAGGCTCACTTATGCACAATTCTCAAGCACCCCTTAACTCTGACATTTTCTAACGTTGACACATGGCCAATTCCATGCACAGTCGACACTTGCCACTTAGTACCTCGACACATAGGGAAGTCAGAAGGCTGACATGTGTCACTCATACATTGGACCAAGTGTCCTAGTGAGCACGTGACATGTGTCATGTTTGACCGGTCAACCCTAACATGTGTCCCTCATTCATTGGACCAAGTGTCCCAATGAGCATATGACATGTGTCTCGTTGACTAGTCAACTCTCCTACTTTTTAAGAGGTCAGTCCAACCACTCTTGATAAATGACCCAGTACCCCATGCCAAAGCTAAGCATGACTCTTTGAGGTCCACTGCCAACTAATTGCAATTTATTTACAAAAGTCACCACAGGCCGGTGACTTAGCCATTTCAATAATTACAATAATTACAAAACGTATCTCTCTCTCTCTCTCTCTCTCTCTCTCTCTCTCTCTCTCTCTCTCTCTCTCTCTCTCTCTCTCTCTCTCTCTCTCTCTCTCTCTCTCTCTCTCTCTCTCTCTCTCTCTCATTTCATGCTTATACATGGGTTCTCTTGGGTCCATCTATCCATTGGTGCACTATCTTGATGATATCTTGCAATCTTGTGTGTAGAATGCTCATATTTCGTTATTTTTAGATTCACATGTGGGAAATACAGTAGGTTATTGTTATCGTACGGACATCAACTTCATTTTATCATATATTTGATGTTTGATCAAGTTCTTATTGAGTTTGCATCTCTTTCGTTGAGTAGATGTTGATTTTTCTACATTGGCAATTGTATGTTGTGCTGACTTTCTAACCAAAGATTAAGGGACACATTTTGGATCTGAATGATCTGAAATTATTCACATGGTATTAAAGCTCTTGTGTTTCAGGTTATGAAAGGATCAACCACATTTATCAAAGATTTGGAGGAGATACCAATGCTAAAGCATGTTAGATTAATTTCTACTAAAAAACCGAGCTCTTTGCATATGTAGATTAGATCTTTTGTAGGTCAAAACTCAATTTAGGTTTATGAACTTGAGAAATTCCGATTTTCACACGTGGCTTATTGGATTTGGGTGATTTTTGATGCATTAGGAAGGTCTCATTAGAAGCTACAAGATTGTATATCAGATTTTTGCAATTACATGTAGAAATTGGAAGATAAATTTTTTTGTGAATTTCAAAACCCTAATTTTGATTAAATCTCTATTTTTTGAAGTTAATGGACTTTACTTGAGTGTGTTTCAATCTTAGAAAGTGGCAAGATTCATTAGATTGTAGGTAGATCAATAATTCTTCGTTCTATGTGTTGATTTGCTAGTAATAGTGCTAGAAGAGAATTGAGAGTTTCCATATCTTTGTGATTTCTTTTTTAATACATTTCTTGTCATTCAAAAGTGTACTTTGGGCATTGGAACAAGTTGAAAGGAGAAGATCAGGTCACTTCAACATGGCTACAAGTGGAGGCTTTATGTTGGAGAGCAATGATAGGCTTACCTCAATCAACTATTCTACTTGGAAGGTGAGGATGGAGTCCTTATTGGAGATGAATGAGTTGATGGAGATTGTTGCAGGTGTGGAGGAGAGGCCTCAAGCACCTCAAGATCAAGTGATGTATGACAAGAGAGCTAAAAGACCTCTACACATGATTGAGATGAATGTTACCAATGAGTTTTTCAAGGAAGTTGGTAAGTGCTCATCATCTTTTGAGGCTTGGGAAACTTTGAAGAAGCTTTATGAATCCAAGTCTACATCTAGAATGTTGACTCTAAGAAGACAAATCCTTCAAAGTGTGCAAAAGAAGGAAGAGAGTGCTCATGCTTTTGTTTTAAGAGTTAAAGCATTTTAGCATCATGTATTGATGAGAGCATTAAGGAAGGAGAACTTGTTCAAGTTATTCTTAATAATTTGTTGGATGATCATACTAACCTTGTTCAAAGCTTTGCTATTCAAAAGACTTTGCCAAGCATTGTGGATTTGCAAGAGATTTTGGTGAATGAGGAGGAAAAGGGAAAAGGCAAAGTCAAGTGGTCAAAGGGTCAAGATGAAGGTGAGCCTTCCTCTTTTGTTAGTAAGAATAAAGATAGTTCAAAGTTAAAGTGCTTCTATTGTGGAATCAAAGGGAATTTTGCTAATGAATGTTTGAAGAAGCAAAGAGATGAAGTTAGCAAGCAAATCAACTTTACTACTAATGATGAGGATCTAGGTGGTTGTGATTCTCTTTTGATGTGTTCTTCAAGTCCAATATCAAGTGAAGTGACAAAGATTCATGGTGGATTGATAGTGGAGCTAGTTCACACATGAATAGTCACAAGTTCTTTATTTCTTTGGTCACTTAAGGCCAATGGTGGTGAGTGTGTGATTGAAGGTATTGGTTAAATTCCTATTTTTCTTTCTACTAATAGGAAAGCAAGATTTTCATACAGTTTCACTATTACATATGGACCGTTCCAGCGTGGCCCCAACTTTTGAGGCATCAGCTCATGTCTAGCATCGTAGAACAACACTAATGGCCCCTACCTGAACTGGTAATCGCACATGTTCCTATCATGAATCTCCTTCATGCATTTTTTGTGGCTTTCTTGGTGATTTAGGACAGCTATTCGGTGCTCGTCCAGGTCTTGTAAAGTGTCCAGTCGGTGCTGTATGGATTCTTTCTCTCCTAGGTCGTGCTTCATGTCAAACCGCAAGGATGGGAGCTCTATTTCTATTGCTAGTACACATTCTTGGCCATACACTAGAAAAAGGGCATGTGGTTGGTTCTGGTCTTATAGGTGGCATTATATGCCCACAATGCCAAATACAATTTTTTGTCCCAATCCCTCTGTCGGTCTGATATGGTTTTCCTTAGGATTCCTACCAGTTGTTTGTTCGTGCTTTCAGCCTGACCGTTGGCTTGCAGGTGGTAGGGTGTGCTTTCTCGGTGTTTGATCGTCAACTGATCGGTCAAGGCCTTGATAGTTTTATTTAGAAAATGGGTACCCCTATCAGAGATGAGTTCTCTAGAATGCTAGTTCAACTCCAACAATAAGATATTGCAAGACAATGTAGCTAGTTTCACCATATCTTGACAATTTGCACATGAAATAGCTCAACCATGACATAGAATAAGTGTAAGCTTAAACAACACTTCTTTGTTGTTCTTTTGACCTTACTTGAGTCTTTAAACACCTGCAAAAATAGATCCAAAACAAATTTTCCAAATGACCCTCCTTTGATGCTCTTGACTAATTCCAAATTCCACTTTCCCTTTTGTGTTGTTGAAGCCCTTTGAGATCAACCTCTTGATCTTCCACTTGACCATCAAAGCCATTGAAAAAGACTTGTTTTCTATATCCATAAGGTTCTTGAAAACCATGAAAACATCCATCCACTTGCATAGCATCATCTACACAAGAAGATTCTCCAAAACATGTGAGTAAAGCAAAGTGTGTTACTTCCACTTGCTTACCTTTCTCTTGATTATCAAAGATATCAAAGATATGAATATCTTCAGACCTGAACATCTGGAAATACTCCCTCTCAAACATATGATCTAGATCCAACAAGATCTCATCAATGCTTGATCTTGAATTTTCACAAAGGTCAGTGAAAACAATGTCACCATCAAAAGATAGATTCCAAACTTTCCATCCAACATGAAGTAGAGTAGGTGGAGATGAGTATCAAACCTAATAAATCCAGCCCTCTTGGTCCATAACAAACCTCAATAATCTCACAAATGAGATCTCCCTTTCCTTGAAAAAATTGCCTCTCGATTTGCTCCATGTAGTCTTCTCCAACCAACCTTTTGCCATCTTGATCATGAGTGATCAATTCACAATCATAGAATCCTTTGAGTTGATGAAGAGATGTGAGATCCATGCCTTGGATCTTTCCAAGAACCAATCTTCCATTGCTCTTTCCTTCATAAGACTCTCTCTTAATGATTGCATCATAAGAAGTAGAAACCTCAAAGACATTAGAAGCCATGAAAAAAATGATTAGTACCTTCAATATAAGGATTATTGAAGTACTCTCTTTTTTCAGACAAAAACTTCTATTTAATGTTTTAGGTAATGGCTCATATGATAACGATTCTTTCTCACTATCATCCACAATGACATCATTCGAAGTACATCCTACTTGGAACTCTTCACATACTTCTCTTGACTTGTGACTATCTCCCTCACCAAGTCAGAACCATTTGATCTACTCTCTTTATGAAGACATGTGACTCCACTTGCTGCAAAAATGACTTTCTCGGACTCATCACAAAAAAATGTAGAAGAACCACCTTCTTCATGAATGCACCTAGCAACATCTTTTTCCATATGATCAAGAAAATCATTAGCAACAACCTTTTCCAAGGAAGAGCCTTCAACACCACCATTGATGAAGTTAGCTCTTTTCTTACTTTTTTTATGCTTTCACTTGCCATGAAGAACCATCATTATCCTCATAACTAGCGAAGTTAGCACAAAGATGAACATCTCCAAGAAGCATATTAGATCTCGACCTAGATCTAGCATAAGGAAGCTTGTTAGACTTTGTATAAGATCCACCAATCTTATTGATATTAAAAGGGAGCTTTGAAAAGTTGAGACCAATCTCCTTTTCCATTCCATCCTTTTTGTTAGCCACAACAAAAGCATCAAGCTTGAAAAGTCTACCTTGTCTATTGCCCCTACAACCAAGATTCCTTCCTTTGTAATGAAACAAGCATCACCACCAAACTTTACCATTAGAGGAGTTCTCAATATCAAAAATACACTTTAAAGAATGCAATGTAAGATAAAAAAAAAACAAAATAAAAAAAAACAATATTGTTTATTTGCTTGCCCCCACCACTCCCGAGGCCTCCCCAATTTACATTAAAGAACTAACCATAGTATCTATTGTCACAACTAAGAAGTGTATGAATATGCATTCCCTCCACTAGAATGAAAATATGAGCGCCATCTCCAAATATGAATGCCATCTTCACATTGGAATGAAAATATGAGCACCATCTCCAAATATGAGCGCCATCTTCCCACTGGAATGAAAACATGAGCGCCAACTCCAAATTTGAATGAGACAAAAGCAAAATCAATGGATTGATGGTACAGAGTATACAATATAATAAAAGATAAGTACTTTGTTTTGTATTGAAAAATCTATTCTTAGTACTTCAAGCAACTGTGCATACTAGAGAGAGAGAGAGAGAGAGAGAGAGAGAGAGAGAGAGAGAGAGAGAGAGAGAGAGAGAGAGAGAGAGAGAGAGAGAGAGAGAGAGAGAGAGAGAGAGAGAGAGAGAGAGAGAGAGAGAGAGAGAGAGAGAGAGAGAGAGAGAGAGCTAACTATTCAAGTGCTTCTGACAATTCTGATTTTCAATCAATTTCAGATGATTAAACTGCATGAATATGAACAGCTATTTATACTAAGAAATTAGGTCATCAAATGCGATTGGCTAGTGATCATCTGGCATCCATCCGGTCGTTGTCATTGATTGTTGATATGCGGTGAAATTGGTCGTAAACGTTCTGTCTTCATAAATGAACCAAAACTGTAGCTCTGTGGAAATGAACTAAAACAGCCACAGGCGAACACTGTTGGGTTTTTTTGTGAAAAAGACGAAAAAAAATGAAGGTACCCTTAAATCTTATTTAGGGTTGCCCCACACTTTGCCAGAGTCATTTCCTTAACATTTGAGGCTCTTTGAAAAAAGCGAAAAATGCGACACTGTGATTTTACACGAGATTTTTGTCAGGCAAAAAAGACTAAAAAAGACGACACTGCATTTTTGAATGGAATTTCTGACAGGCAAAAAAAGAGACACTGTCGTAAACTACGTGTAATTCTGCAGACTGTGCAAACACACAAAAAAACCGCAGAACTGGATTAACAATGGATTAAGATTAAAACTGATTAGACAATTGGTAAGAAGGAGAACAATCCAACACTTTCCCCTTAATCTGAATCCTTGAATGCCTTGACCTTCAAACTTAGTTCTACACCGAATCTTCTGTGTGACTCCAAACTTAATGCTTTAGTAAAAACATCTGCTGTCATATCTTGTGTCTTACAATACTGCAATCTGACCTCTTCGTTGAGAGCTTTGTTTATAACGAAATGATACTTCATTTTCATGTGCTTACTCTTGGAATGAAATCTAGGGTTGGCTGATAAAGCGATAGCACTTTGATTATCACAAAATAATGTTGTCGGAGCATGTTGATTTAGACCGATATCTGAGAGTAAGTTTCTCAATCAAATTGCTTCCTTTGTAGCTTGAGAGGCTACGATATACTCTGATCCAGTAAAAAATAGAGTTATCGAATATTGCTTGCGACTGTTCCAGGAAATTGGACCATTGTTGAGGAAGAATGTAAATCCGAAAGTAGATTTATGAGTGTCTACATCTCTTGCCCAACTCGCATCTGTGTAACCATTGAGGAAATTGAGTTTGTCGTAACAAATTCAAAAGTTCAAAGTAGCTTGAAGATATCTCATGACTATGATAAAAGCCTTCTAATGTATTATATCAAAATTAGTCATATATTGACTGAGAGGGCTGACTGCAAAAGGTATATTTGGCATGGTACAGATCATGGCATACATAAGAGATCCTATAATAGAATGGTAAGGATACTCACACATCTGCTGCTTCTCATGAATTGTTTGGAGACACTGGTCCTTTGACAATTTGAGTCTTGGTTTCATTGGTCAGAGAGCTAATTTGCAATTCATCAGATTATATCTAATAACATGTTGTAGATGTACCTCTGTTGTGTAATGTAGACCAACTTCTATTTTCTGTCTTTGTGGATTTGTATACCAAGGTAGAAATGAGCTTCGCCCAGGTCGGTCATGTCGAATTTGGAAGATAACATTGTCGTCTCCTCTTTTATCAGATCGGTACTGTTGCTGAAAAGCAATATATCTTCCATGTACAAAGTGTAATGATAAAAGACTGTTGCATTGCTTTGAAGTAAATGTTTGAATCTGAAGAGCTAGGTGTATAGCCATGATCAATAAGGAAAGTATTGATCCTTTGAAACCATTCTCGAGCAGATTGCTTCAAGCCATAAAGTGCCTTATGGAGTTTACACACATGATTGTGTTTACCCTCGATAATATAACCTTCGGGTTGCACCATGTAAATGTCTTCTTCGATAACTCCATTGAGATATGTTGTCTGTAGATCCATTTGATGTATTTTCAAATCTGCTGCAACGGCAAATGATAGCAAAAGTCGACTAGAAGAATGTTTGACTACTGGACTGAAAGTCTCAGCGTAATCGACGTTGTATACCTGAGAAAAACCTCTGGCTACAAGTCGTGCCTTTCTTCTATTGATACTTCCATCTGCATTGTACTTGACTTTGAAAATCCATTTGCAATCAACTATGTTTCTGCTAGCAGGTAATTTGACAGTCATCCATGTCTAGTTCTTGATAAAAAAATGAATACTCTTTATCCATAGCTTCTTTCCAAAGATCTGAATCAGACTGACTGAGTGCCTCTTGGACAGACGTCAGTTCTTGAACAAGATATGTTGCGGACTCATCAATATATCGGTTAGGTGGTCTGTTGGTTCTTGAAGATCTTTTGGGTAATATAGGAAGTTGATTATTTTCATCATACTATAATTGCTAATTTGCAACATCATCATCTTCTGATCCGCTTTTGATTTATTGTTCGTCAAGAGTAGAGGAGCTTGGACCTTCAATAGGAATAGTCGACTGCGGAACTGGAAAGTTCAAAGCGTTAAGAGAATTTGATAGGTCGGCTACATGGAGACTGCTATTTCCTTTGAGGTATTGAAACTGATCTTCGATGAAGATGACATCCCAGCTAGTGAATATCTTCGACTCAATGGGATCGAACAACTTGTAGGCTTGATCTGAAGTAGTGTAGCTGATGAAAACACACTTGATACTCTAGAAGTCGAGCTTCTTCCTGAGATCACGAGGAATCTGTGCAAAAGCAGTACATCCAAAAACTCGTAATTTTGATAAAGAAGGTTTGGTACCTATCCAAACTTCAAATCATGTTTTGTCTGAGAGGCCTTTAGTAGAACATCTGTTCTAAATGTAGGTTGTTGTTGAAACAGCTTCAGCCCAGAAGCACTTCGGAAGTGTCGTATGTGATAACATGCACTTTACCGATTCAACTAAGGTTCTGTTCTTTCTCTCAGCAAGACCATTGGACTGAGGCAAATAGGAAGTGATGTATTGTTGTTCAATGTCGTTGTTAAGGCAGTAGTCCTTGAATTTGTTGGAGTTGTACTCTCCCCCGTTATCTGACCTTAGTGCTTTGATTTGTTTACCAGTTTGATTCTCAGCATGCTTTTTGAATTGTCTGAATTTGATGAAAGTCTCTGAAATTTGTTTAATGAAATAAACAACTGTTCTTCTGGAGAATTTGTCAATAAAGGTAATGAAATATTTTGCATCTAGTATTAAACGAGTTTGCATAGGTCCACATACATCTGTATGAGCAACATCTAACAGACCTTTTGCTGCATGCATATGGTTTGATCTAAAAGGAATCCTAGTCTGCTTTCCAAAGATGCAGCTATGACAGACAGGGAGATCGACCTTATCATAAGGATATTCGAGGTCAAGGACCATGGATTGTCTGAACATGTTCAGAATAGATGCATGATTCACATGTCCTAAATGATGATGCCATAATAATGCTTTATTGACTAGAACGGAGGTTTTCAAAACTTGACTAGACTCAGAATAAAAGTGTGCCAATCTATATACGTAACTCTGCCTCTTGCCAAATGCAAGGATCTTATCACTCCTATCAATAATTCTGCATTGATCAGATTCGCATTCTACCTTATGACCTAAATCTATAATTCTACTTACTGATAACAGATTTGTAGAGAGTTTAGAAAAATATAAGACCTTTGATAGTAATTTGAATAGATCATGCTGGAACCGCAATCTTATAGTACCTTCACCTTCAATAGTGTGAGTACTATTGTCACCAAGATGAACAAATTTCTTCGTGCTGTAAGGAGTGTAGGAGTTGAAGATCTCACGTTGATTGGTCATGTGTTGAGTTGCTCCAAAATTAAAAACCCATGAATCATCCAAAAATGTGTTGTGATCTTTGACCATGAATGCGCCTTCGTCCACTTCAACCTGGGGAGATGATGAGACTGTGTTTGCTTGTTGATCAGGTTACTTGGCTGCGTTCTTCGCTTGGAGAATTCAGCAATCCTTGATCTCATGGTTATTGCGCTTCAATACCTACAAAATATCTTCTTCTTCGACTGTGGATTTGATGATTGTTCTTGACCTTGAGTTTGTTTCTGATTCGTTGCAGCCTTCTTGGAACTTTTCTACTTCTGTCGTTTAGAGCCTTTGTTGACATATAGAGCCTGAGAGGAGGAAGTAGATGAAGTGTCTTGACTTCTTCAATTGTCTTCTTGCAGCAACATAGTGATAACTCTAATAAGAGTTAAATCTGAGTGTGTCGATATGATCATCACCCAGTTCTCATATGTAGAGGGCAAGCTTGAAAGCAATGTCATAATTGCATCTTGATCGTCTATGACTGATCCGACATCGGCCATCTGTTGCAAGAGATTTTTAAAGGGGTTAATGTGATTATGAAGAGAATCACCAGTAGACATTTTGAAGATATAACTTAGTAGTTATGTTCCTCACGTCATATAGTGAGTTCAAGATGTCCCAAACGTCTTTTGACGTTTTAGCTTTAGCTATGTGTCCAATCTATGTATATGATATATTGAGGATATTAAGCGCGAAAGCTTTACCGTCCTTTGATTTCCACTTTGAGTTGTCATCTTCAGGTTTTACTTCTGTACCTGTAACAACATCCCATAATTCACTGGCGATTAGCAAGGTCTTCATCTTTAATTTTCACAAATAATAATTGGATCCATTCATCTTGTCTGTGATAAGACCGGCTTTACTTGAGAATCCATCTGGAACTTAGTCTGTCGATTGTATCGATGACGCTAAGATGTGGTAATGCCAACAATAGGAAATCAATTCTCTGATATTGAAAGGTTGAAAAGAATTGAAGAGTATGATATCAATTTGATATCGCGAAAGATATCAAATATTAAAGCTTTTGCTATGATATCATGTTCGAATCAGATAAAGAACTAGTGAAACAGTTCTGATAACATGTCAAAAAGTGGTGTGTAGAAGATAGGTCTAGCTCGAAAAGAAACGAATGAAAAATAATTCGTGGGTGTCTAGAAAGAAAACTTTTCGTGCATGGCAAAATAAACTATCTTCATCTTCCCAATGCATGACTACGCCCATCAATTTCAAACAAGACAATAGTAATAGAAATCACGTTTGAACTGATAGTAACTAACTTTAAAATCGCCAATACTACAGTGATTACGTAGCCAAACAATTAAGCATAAAAAATTATTAGACAAATAATTAGTCGAAAATTGTTCGTGAATTAGTTGCGAAGAATTCCAGAAACGCATACATTCTGAGATGAAAAACTGAACACAATAAATGATAGTATTGATTCAAAACAAAACAGAAGTAAATGAGTACAATAAGTTGTGGATCGAAACCACATATTCTATGCTATCTCTGAGTGGCTAAAATGAAAGTCTAAATTAATGCAATGCTGATAAGTAGTAGCACGATAGCAATCTCTAAAACAACTGTAAGAAGTGAGCTAGAATGCTCAGGAGTGTTCAAGCTCGCAGGCTTGAGAGAGAGGCTCTTTGAAAAAAGCGAAAAATATGACACTGTGATTTTACACGAGATTTCTATCATGCGACAAATGCAAAAAAAAGGCGAGTGTCTTAAATCTCAACTGGAGCCTTGTCTCAGATTTCAACCGGAGGGTCGAATTCGATACAAAGGGCTGCACCATACTCGACAAGTCCAGGAAAGTTCTAGCTTTCAGTAGATTATGTGGCCATCTCTACAACCTTAGTCACTGCTATTCAACAAATAGCCAAGCTCTTCATAATTGACTTCTGAATCAACTGGGCCATCCCGCGGTTCCATATGAAGCACTACAAAGAGATTGTGGTCACCACGGTCTGAAGGCCTTGTAAGTGTTATTACATGACGCTTCCTGCACTCTTATCAAGCAGATCATTCACAATTAGAAAGTATTGTTGTTAGCATAAAAGAGGCCAAGACAATGCTATCTTCCGAATTCGACATGACCGATGTGGGCGAAGCTCATTTCTGCCTTGGTATACAAATCCACAGAGACAGGAAACAGATGTTGGTTTTCATTACACAACAAAGATACATCTACAACATGTTAATCAGATATAATCTGATTAATTGCAAGTTAGCTCTCTCACCAATGGAACCAGGTCTCAAATTGTCAAAGGACCAGTGTCCCCAAACAATTCATGAGAAGCAGCAGATGCGTGAGTATCCTTGCCATTCTATTATAGAATCTCTTACGTACGCCATGATCTGTACTAGGCCAGACATAGCTTTTGTAGTTAGGTCTCTCAGTCAGTTTATGACTAACCCTGGTGTAACACATCGGAGGCTCTCATCAGAGTCATGAGATTTCTTTGAGCTACTGTGGACTTTTGCATTTGTTATGGAGTAGTCGGCAACGACAAACTCAATTTACTCAGTGGTTACACAGATGCAAGTTGGGCAGGAGATGTAGACACTCATAAATCCACTTCCAGATTTACATTCTTCCTCAACAATGGTCCAATTTCTTGGAATAGTTGCAAGCAATCTTCGGTAGCTCTATCTTCCACTAAATCAGAGTATATTGTAGCCTCTCAAGCTACAAAGGAAGCAATTTGGTTGAGAAACTTACTCTCAGATATCGGTCTGAATCAATATGCTCTGACGACATTATTTTGTGATAATCAAAGTGCCATTGCTTTATCAGCCAACCCTAGATTTCATTCTAGGAATAAGCCCATTGAACTGAAGTATCATTTCATCAGAAGCAAAGTTCTGAACGAAGAGGTCAGATTGTAGTACAATAGAACGCAAGATATGACAACAGAGATTTTTACCAAAGCATTAAGTTTGGAAGACATAGAAGATTTTTTGTAGAACTAAGTTGAAGGTCAACGCATTCAAGGATTCAGATTAAGGAGGAGTGTTGGATTATTCTCCTTCTTACTAATCGACTAATCGGTTCATCCATTGTTTATCCAGTTCTGTGGATTTTCTCGTGTCTTTTTATAGTCTGTAGAATTACAAGTGCTTTTACATAGTCTGCAGAAATACACGGAGTTGAAAACAATGTCGCATTTTTCGCCTGTCAGGAATGCAGTGTTGCCTTTTTTGCATTTTTCGCCTGACAGGAATCACGAGTAAAAATGCAGAGTCGCATTTTTCTCATTTTTTCTAAGTGCCTCAGATGTTAAGGAAATGACTCTAAAAAAGTGTGGGGCAACCCTATGAGATTTAAGGGCACCTTCGGGTTTTTTGCATTTTTTGCAAAATCTCGACACTGTTGCATTTTTGCGACAGTGTCACCTGTGGCTGTTTTGGTTCATTTATGCAAAAGTGACAGTCTAGTTCATTTATGCAAACAGACAATTTACGGCCAATATCCACCGCTTATCAGCAATCAATGACAAGAAACTAGATGAATGCCAGCGGACACCAGCCAACTGGCGATCGCATTTGACGACCTAATTGCTTACTATATATAGCTATTCATATTCATACATTTTCAATCATCAAGAAGAAGTTCTGAAGTGACGCATCAACATTGTGAATTGTGAAGGGGCTTAGTGTTATTACATGACGCTTCATGCCCTCATATCAAGCAGATCATTCACAATCAGAAAGTATTGTAGTAAGCTCTCTATCAAGCTTTCAAACTGGAACTCTCTTGAGCATTCTAGCTTAGTCTTTTAGAGATTTATTTAGAGTTGCTATTGCGCTACTGCTTATCAGCATAGCTGCTTATTATCAGACTTATTCTCAAAGACTTAGAGATAGCTTAGATTGCACGGTTTCTATCTGCTATTATTTTGCGCTCATTAGCATCAGATTTTGTTTTTCTGAATCAATACTATCTTCTATTTGCGTTCTGGATATGTCAGAATGCATGCATCTCTGTATTGCTTTTGTAATTGATAGAAATTGATCTGAGAATTCAATATTTTATGTTTGGCTACGTATCACTTAGTATCTAGCGATTTCAAAGTTAGTTACTAAAGATTGAACATGATTATTATCACTTCTGCTTTGTTCAATTTTTGATAGGCATAGTCATGCATTGGAAGTAGGAGTTTCCGCTGCAATTATTCCATCCTATTTGCGACATTATCCCATTTGGAAGATTTGTCGCTTAGTGTACCTTTGGAACCTGAGAAAGTGCTCAGAACCAGAGATAAACAATTGAGAAATCGTTCTATCTTTGAGTGCTTAATTCGGTGGAAGGGTCGTATTGAGGATGATGATTCTTGGGAGAGAGCTGATAGCATAAAGAAGAATTTCCCGAGGTTTAGCTTCTAAGGATATAAGTAGTTTAAGGAGGGAATAATGTTATGTCCATGACTAGTACATAGGATACAGTATACTCCTAGTCTTGGATACACGGTACTCCAGTGAAACAAGCTGTTAGTTATGCCACATCATGTTGGATTTATTTTCTCTACTCTCCCAAATCCCATCTTTAATCTGCCTCCATTCATGCTGCATATTTACAACGTTGTCGCGCAGTCTGCATATTAACATGCAAATTCTCATAGGCGATAAAAGGACGAAAAGCGGAGGCTGACGTCACACCCTCTTCATGCTCAACCCATGCAGCTGCGCTAACAGACTGGACAACGATTGCAGCCACCCACAATCTCACAGACAACACATCCACCATGTTCTTTCTTCATTTGCACACCTGTAACATTATGTGTGTATATATATAGAGAGAGAATCAGATCGTATGATCAAGAAGTCGAGTATTGGACGATTTGAGTCCTGACGAAAGATGAGCAGATGAGAGTGTATATAAATTAGCATCAGAAGCTTATTAGCTAGATAGACAAAGTAGATGCCTTGTGCATTGATTCTTTATCGTCAGTTATAAGGTTTCATTCCTTTACAGATTGAATAAGCTTCGTAGGGCACGTGGTTTCGTCTGCTATTGTCTTGTGCTCTATCGCTTTATTGACATGTATACTTGGTATACTTAATCTGATACAGTTCTTTGTTCTGTGTTCAGATATGTATTAATATTGCTATGCTTATTATTCATTCTGTCTAATCTTTCTAGTTGCTCTTCTTGGTAGTAGACGACTAACATTTAGTCTCGTCTTTCGGGAATGTTTCGCGACTAATTATTAGTCAAGCATTGTCTAGCTCTTCGCGAATAATTCGCGACACATAATTTGTCTTTCTATTTGCAACAAATTATTCTTCTGGCGCTTCATTTATTAAGTTTGGCTTAGGTCAGACAACGATGGAGAATATATCTCTATCGAGTTTAAGGAGTACTTCCAAAGCCAAGGCATTGAGCAGCAATTCATCACTCCTTACAGTCCTCAGTCTAATGGCTTAGCCGAGAGAAAGAACTGTACTCTGGTTGAATTTGCCAAATGTATGCTATTGCATGCATCATTGTCGAAGAGATTCTGGGCTGAAGTTGTCTCCACTGCAGCTTATGTCCAGAACAGATGTTCGACCAAGGCCCTCTCAGACAAGACACCCCACGAGGTGTGGACATGCTCTAAGCCTTCTTTGAAGAACCTAAGAGTGAATGGAATAGTGAACGAACTCATTAGTGTATCGGATAGGCTGAGTTCAAATTCTCGTTGATCTTTTGGATAAATTTTTGGAGACATATTCTTATCAAATTCTTGATAATAGCAGGAGAGTTCTTGCACTCGGAAAGAGACAAAAATATCTCTATAGGCCTAGTCATTGTAATATTGTGGCTGATCGTGCTTTATGCAATTCAACATCTGTTAATAAAGAATTGATTTGGCATTATAGACTTGGTCACCTTAATCATATATCAATAGATAACATATCTAAGCGTTCTACTTCTTGATCTTGACTACTGAATTGTCAACCCTCTTGTCTGCCAAAGTTGTATTATAGGAAAGTAGGCCAGAAGGCCATTTAAGTCAAATCAAGAACACATTTCTAAAGATCTGCTAGATATTGTACATATAGATATATGTGGCCCAATGCAAACACCATCACTACTTGGTGCAAAATTCTTTATTACTTTCATAGGTGATTCTTCCAAAAAGGCTGTAGTCTATTTCTTAAACCATAAATCTGAAGCCTTTCAGTTTTTCAAGAGATACAAAGAAAATGCTGAATTGTAAACATGCAAAAGAATCAGAGCTCTCAGAAGCAACAATGGCAACGAATACATATCAAATGAATTCAAGGATTTTTGCTCGGCCAATGGCATCGAACAACAGTTTGTTGCTTCCTATTCTCCACAGTCGAATGGACTGGCCGAAAGGAAGAACATGACCTTAGTCGAATCTGCCAAATGCATGAAAACACATGCTTCGTTGCCCAAATCATTCTAGCAACATGCTGTATCAACAACAACCTATGTGCAGAATCGATGCATGACTAAAGGCCTTCCTGACAGCAAAACTCCTTATGAAGTTTGGACATGATTCAAACCTTCAATAAAACAGTTGAGAGTATTCGGATGCACATCATATGCTCATGTCCCAAAGGACAATAGAAAGAAACTTGATGAGCATTCATTTAAGACTATTTCTGTTGGCTATTGCACTTCTGATGGAATATATAGACTGTATAATATTGACACCTATACATGGCTAACTGTTTATGAGCACTTTCTCCCTCTCCTTGCCTACTAGAAAATATTTGCCTCCTTAGGGTCAGTACCCTAGATGTGGACTTTGATTCAAAGAGCTTCTTCAAGGCATTCCATGCCTCACATGCACTTTGACACTTACCAACTTCCTTGAGAAGTTCATTGGTAACATTCATTTTAATGATATGAAGAGCCCTTTTGGCCTTCTTATCAAGCCTTTGTTTCTCTTGAATTGTGGATGGTCTCTCTTCAATTCCTGCAACTATGTCCATGAGTTCATTCAACTTAAGTAAGGATTCCATCCTCAATTTCCAAGTAGAGTAGTTTGATGAACTCAACCTATCATTAGTTTCTAACATGATCCCACCATTGGAAGCCATGAATATAATGATTCTTCAACTTTTATGCTTTGTCCTAATGCACCTAGATCATTTCCTCTCAAAAAATGATGGATAAGGAGATCTCAGAAGATCTAGGACCCTAAAACACTTCTATCTTGAACCTGGCTGGTTTCCAAGCATAGAAAGGAAGATTGAAACACATGCAACACTTTGCACACACTAAGAATGGATTACAAACTCAAACCAACCAGAACACACTCTTGATTAAGCTCTCAAACTTTCCAGCAAGTGACCAAATCAAGTTATGATGTGAAGAGTTACTTGCATTCTTAGAAAATACACAAGACTAGGCTGCCAAGAATAGCTAGAATTGAAAAAACTTGATCAACATATGATCAACACACTAAGATATTGATTCGGCCTGTAAAACCACAAGTAAACCACACTTCTAAAAGTTTATAAACTCCAGCAAGTGATAAGCACAAGCTTTAGAGGTGAAAGACAGAGCACACTTAGTGAATCACAAGACTAGCTTCACTAGCTTGTCAAATCTTGTTGTTTAGATGTAGATCTAAGATCACTTCACAAGAAAAATATTAAGATCATACACAAAAGCTTGAAGACAATACACAAAGCAAGCTCACAATGGAAGAAGAAACTGTGACAATGATCTATTGATCTCTCTCAACAATACAATAAGTTTCTCCAACCTGTTCACCACGAATGTCAGCCTAATATAGGTAAGAGAGATGATTCTCTCTCCTCTCTCTAAAACTTAGGACCCAATTTTAGAACATCAGTTGCCTAAAATAGCCAATTTTGGCCTATATATTCAAATAACATGTTTTGGGTATCATTTCGAAGGTACTAAAGTTTGAGACTTTTTCAATATGAAATATATACTAAAAAAAAAGTATCTACGCCTCTTTCACATGTGTGAAAGGTTAGATCCAAAACTATGTACAAAAATTGCCAATTTAGGCCTCAAACTAGCTAGAAAATGTTGACAATTTTCACAATATTCGCTGCCCAAACAAACTTCATTTTTCACCAGCTTGTGAAAATTTTGGCATTGAACACCATGTGAAGGATTGCCCTTCCAGATCTAAACCAGCTCCTCCTATATGCCCCGTGCAAGTAGAAACTTTGTTAGTCGAAACTTTGTCAACCTGGATTATGAGTCGAACACAGCAACGCCAAGCCACTACCATTGTAACCAACAAAATCCAGCAATACACCATACCTCGAGTGAAAGTTCTACACCTATTGTGTATCCTCAACCATCCGAAGAAATTAGGCAGCATCACAAATATCATCAACAGATTCGAAATGCAGACCAACATTCAAAATCCACCTCCCATATAGTACCTCACATGCCTTTCGAGAATAAAACCCTTCAAGGCACTGAAGTCTAGGGAGATCTGCTGTAAGCCAACGTCACACTACCCTTCCATGTTTTATGGAAGCATGCGGGTCAATGAAAACAACAACTCCAATCCACCGAAACCACCACCCTTGAGAGCTGCCTAAAATGCCATTACACCTCACCAATCTGGTCAGTGAAAGGGGCAATGTCAAAATTCCAGATATTTATCGCCAATCTCGAGAAGTATTAGCTATGTTAGATGGTGGCTCAGGTGTCAAACCTAGACCTACATGATTCCTCCCACAAATTCTGATCAAATTGGGAGGCCTAAAATTCACCATAGACCTGGTTGTCCTCGATATTCCTAGTAATGCCTATTCCTATGAATTACTGCTTGGTCGACCATGGCTCACCAATGCAAATGTTGTTCATGACTGGAGCAAAGGGCGAGTCACGTTTGGTAATAGAGAGAGCTCTGTTACCATTGATTCCTCTGAGAAACTCAAACCAGCACGATTTCACGACAATGATTCATCTACTACAAATTTCGTGTTTGAGTCATACCAGTGCACCCAAGAGAAAGGTCATTATGTTGAATCTACTAATATCATAAATTGGAGCCACAATTTGGCTACGATTGATTGTGTGAATGCTGATTATTGTGCTCAAGATCAGCTTGATTATACCTATACTCCTATGAACGATAACAAACAACCGTCTGATCTAGACACACCTATCATTAATATCAATTTTATTGATATTCTACCATAGGTATGGACCGGAGGAGGCATTTGTCGATCCGACAATCAACGTGAAGCGAATATCGCACCAGTTTCTAAGAAAGACAACAAAGATGAACCCAACTACGACCGAAAATCCAAAGATTACAAGTCATGCTAAGATCAACATGTTGAAGAAGGAATCCCGCCAAACGCCAGTTCATGAGATGCCAGAAACCTTCAAGAACTATACTTTAAACGACGTGGTAATCATGATGCCTCAAGCAAAAAGAGAACCTAATCAAAATCAGGAACCAGCGGAACAAGTCTTTGAAGGACCTGCACGGATGCAACCTATGAATTTAGCTGAGCCAGGTGAAAAAGGGAAGATCATACATGTGGGAGAACAGTTGTGAACAGTTGACACCCACTCAATTCAAAAGACTACGCACATTATTGGTGGAATACAAAGTTTGCTTCACTTAGAATTACAATGATTTGAAGGGTGTATTACCAACGTAGTCTAGCTTACCATACCCTTGGTGGGTGGAGAAATCCCCAAGGTGAGCCGTTACTATCGCTTCTCCGGTTCAAGGATATCTGATATTCATGACATTTATCCAACACCTTTTTCAAATTGAATAAGTGTTCAGAGTTAGGTCCATGCACACACAGATCATCCAGAAAAATCTCCAGAAATTTTTGCAAATATTCTTTGAATGCCGCCTGCATAACTCATTGAAAGGTACTTGGGGCATTACAAAGTCCAAACAACATCACCTTGTAGGCATAGGTTCTCCATTCCGTGGCGAATGTTGTCCTCTGTTGATCGTCCGACACTATTTTCACTTGATTGTAGTCGTTGAAACCGTCCAAAAAATTGTAGGCTTCTGCTCCTGCTACTCTGTCCAGAACACTTTTCGTAAATGGTAAGGGAAAATGATCCTTCTTGGCGACTGCATTTAATATTTTCAGGTTCACATAGGTTCGCATTTTTTCGTTCTTCTTAGGTACTATGACTATCGATGATACCCATTCAATGTGCTCGATTTCATAAATGAAATTAGCATCAAGCAATTTCTGCAACTCGTATTTGATCAATTTTGTATAATTTGATCTGCCACTTGTCGGAAATAGGATAGATAATGTAATGCGAAAACTTTCCACTTCCAATGCATGACTATGCCTATCAAAAATTGAACAAAGTAGTAGTGATGAAAATTATTTTGAAATCGCTAGATACTAAGTGATTACGTAGCCAAATATAAAGTATTGAATTCTCAGACAATTTCTATTAGTTACAAAAGCAATACAGAAATGCATGCACTCTAACATATACTGAACGCAATAAGAAGATAGTATGGATTCAGAAAAACAAAATCAGATGCTAATGAGCGCAAAACAATAGTGGATAGAAACTGCGCACTCTAAGTTGTCTCTGAGTAGCTGAGAATAAGTCTGATAATAAGAAGCTCTGTTGATAAGCAGTAGCGCAATAGCAACTCTAAAATAAATTTCTAAAAGACTGAGCTAGAATGCTCAAGAGAGTTCAAGCTTGAAAGCTTGATAGAGAGCTAACAACAATACTTTCTGATTGTGAATGATCTGCTTGATAAGAACGCAGGAAGCGTCATGTAATAACACTCAACTTCTTGACAATTCACAATGTTGATTTATTGCTTCTGAACTTGAAAAGAGATGTATGAACAACTGATTTATACTAAGTAATTAGGTCGTCAAATGCGATTACCAGTTGGATGGTATCTGCTAGCATTCATCCTCAGAAATTGATTGCTGATAAGCGGTGAAAATTGGCCGTAAACAGTCTGTCTGCATAAATGAACTAAAACTCACTCTACATAAATGAACTAAATCTGCCACAGGCGACAGTGTCGGCTTTTTGCAAAAAACCCAACAATGTCCTTAAATCTCATTTAGGGTAGCCCCACACTTTGCTAGAGTCATCTTCTTAAAATTTGAGGCACTTTGAAAAATGCAAAAAATGTGACTACATATTTCCTCGTAAATCTTGACAGGCGAAAAATGCGACACTGTATTTTTACACGAGATTTTTGACAGGCGACAAAGTCTGGATTGTAGAGAGAAAAAATGCGACACTGTTGTCAAACTCCATGTATTTCTGTAGACTGTGTAAAAACACTTGTAAATTTGCAGACTATGTAAAGACACGGGAAAATCCGTAGAACTGGATAAACAATGGATGAGGATTAAAACTGATTAGTCGATCAGTAAGAAGAAGAATAATCCGACACTCCCCCTTAATCAATATCCTTGAATGCGTTGACTTTCAAACTTAGTTCTACACAGAATCTTCTGTGTGCTTCCAAACTTAATGCTTTGGTAAAAATATCTGCTGTCATATCTTGCGTTCTACAATATTGCAATCTGAATTCTTCGTTGAGAACTTTGCTTCTAACGAAATGATACTTCAGTTCAATGTGCTTATTCCTAGATTTCAGGGTTGGCTGGTAAAGCAATGGCACTTTGATTATTACAAAATAATGTTGTTGGAGCATATTGATTCAGACTGATATTTGAGAGTAAGTTCCTCACCCAAATTGCTTCCATTGTAGCTTGAGAGGCTGCGATATACTCTGATTCAGTGGAAGATAGCGCTATTGAAGATTGCTTGCGACTGTTCCAGGAAATTGGACTATTGTTGAGGAAGAATGTAAATCCGGAAGTGGATTTATGAGTGTCTACATCTCCTACCCAACTTGCATCTGTGTAACCACTGAGTATATTGAGTTTGTCGCTGTTGACTGCTCCATAACAAATGCAAAAGTCCAAGGTAGCTCGAAGATATCTCATGACTCTGATAAGAGCCTTCCAATGTCTTACACCAGGATTAGTCATAAATTGACTGAGAGAGCTGAATGCAAAAGCTATGTCTGGCCTGGTATAGATCATGGCATACATAAGAGATCCTATAATAGAATGGTAAGGATACTCATGCATCTGTTGCTTCTCATGAATTCTTTGGGAACACTAGTCCTTTGACAATTTGAGACCTGGTCCATTGGTGAGAGAGCTAACTTGCAATTAATCAGATTATATATGACTAACATGTTGTAGATGTACCTCTATTGTGTAATATAGACGAACTTCTGTTTTTCAGCTGTGGATTTGTATACCAAGGCAAAAATGAGCTTCGCCTAGATCGATCATGTTGAATTCGAAAGATAGCATTGTCTTGGCCTCTTTTATCAAATCGGTACTGTTGTTGAAAAGCAATGTATCATCCACATATAAAGTGATAATGATAAGAGACTGCTGCACTGCTTTGAAGTAAACATTTGAATTTAAAGAGCTAGGCATGTAGCCGTGATCAATAAGAAAAGTACTAATCCTCTGAAACCATGCTCGAGCAGATTACTTCAAGCCATAAAGTGCCTTATGGAGTTTACACACATGATTGTGTTTATCCTTGAAAATATAAGCTTTGGATTGCACCATGTAAAAGACATAGGCTAATCCATCTGGATCATCCAGACCCAGCTAGAAGAAAGAGAAAAAAAAATTCGTGATAACAAAAAATCTAAGTATTTTGACGAACTAAATCAAGCTGCATCTGAGTTTAGACAAAAGAAGCATTTGTCCCGGAAAAAGACAAGGAGGACAATGTGTGTTTCCATTGTAGTTAGCTTGGACATGTTATGAAATTATGCCCCGAGCGAATGAAAGGCGCAGCTCAAGTGATTGAGACGCCAGGTAAAGAAAATCTTAAGCTGGAAATCAATAAAATTAATCGTCAGTGTGATTGTTCCTTTAGTACTACTTCATTCTTGCCAAATGATTTATTTCGTTTGAAAGACACTGTGAATGGATATGAAGTTAGTATTTTAGTGGACAGTGGATCTACTCATAATTTCATTAACTCTGGTTTTATGCAGAAACTTGGCCTCAAAACTGAAGCCAGTAACCATAGATATCGAGTATATCTAGCTTCAGGTGTGGAGTTGGAGACGTGGGATGTAAAGTTCCAAGGCTTCCAATTTGGATCCAAGATTATAGAGAGTTAATTGATTTCCATGTTTTAGATTTAGCGCGTACGGACATAATTCTAGGATACGAGTGGTTATTTAATAAGCATCCTGAGGTAGATTTTGAGAAGCATGTTCTCTCTTTTCAAGAGGGTAAAGAAATAGTTACATTGTTTGGAGACAGTTTTGTACATCCATCTGGGATGAGTCTATTTGCTAATGTAATGGAAATTTTTGATTCACAATATGAAGCTTATTCTTTATTTGCTAAGCCAATTTTGGATTTATCTGAAATGCATCTAAGTAGTTGTGAATTGTCAAAGATTCTTAACTTTGTAGACTTAGATTAGGAGCAAATTGAGAAAAATAAGATGTTGTATGAATTTAATGATATATTTGCAATTGAATTACCTCATGGAATACCATCGTCTAGATCGGTAGACCATAAGATAGAGCTAATTCCAGGTAGTCACCCTATCTCTAGACAACCTTACAGGTTCTCTCATAAAGAAGAGATAGAGATTACTAATCAAATTGAAAATTACCTAAAGATGGGTCATATTCAACCAAGTAAGTCGCCTTGGTTCTTCTCAAATCAAAGAAAGATGGAGGCTTCAGGTTGTGTGTGGACTACAAGGGATTGAATAAGGTAACTATTAAAAATAAATATCCTTTGCCTAGTATGGATGATCTGGTAGATCGATTAGGTGGAGCTAAATACTTCACAAAGATAGATCTAAGAACCGATTATCATCAAAATAGGATTCATCTGGATGACATGGAAAAGATTGGTTTTCGGACGAGATTTGGTCATTATGGATTTCTCATGCTTCCTTTTGGGTTGACGAATGCACCAGCTACGTTCCAATAGATGATGAACGATATTTTTCGTCCATATCTTGGGAAGTTTGTGGTTGTATTCTTAGATGATATTCTCATCTACAGTAGGACATTTAAGGAGCATTTGAGTAATCTTAAGACTATCTTAGATATTCTCAGGTGAGAGAAACTTTATGCTAAGGAATCTAAATGTGAATTCTTTAAGCATGAGTTGTTGTACCTTAGTCATAGAATCACCCGTAGTGGGTTGGAGATTGACGAGAGTAAGGTCAAGACAATGCTTGAGTGGACGATACAGAAGACGGTTAGAGAAGTTAAATCTTTTCTCAGTTTTACAGTTTTCTTTTGTAAGTCAATTGAAGATTATGCAAAAGTGACAACACCTTTAAATAATTTGACTAAAGGCAGAGTTAACAAAAAAAAAAAAAGGTGAATCTAGTGAGCCTATTGAGTGGAATGATGAATTGAACAAAAGTTTTGAGAAACTCAAGCAAATGGTTGCTTCAGCTCCTGTTTTACAGATCACGAATCTTGATATACCTTACGTCACGAGAACTATTGCAAGTGATTCAGTGATAGGAGCAGTTCTTCTACAGGATGACAGGCCGGTAGCGTTTGAAAGCAAGAAACTCATGAGGCCTCAGTTGCATTATACAACTCAGGAGAAGGAGTTATTTGCTGTGATACATGCACTTAAAACTTGGAGGCATTACCTTTATGGTAGTCAGTTTATAGTGTATACAGATCACTAGTCTCTAGATTACTTTTGTAATCAGAATGATCTGGGGGGGGGGGGGGGGGGGGGGGGGGGGTTGAGCTTATGTGCATGAATTTGATCATGAGATCCGATATGTCGAGGGCAGCTCTAACCAAGTTGCGGATGCACTTAGTTAGATTGGTGAACTGAATGAATTTTCATTCACCTAGATTTCCACTTATCTATATCTTTCGCTGAGAGGAGTGTGAATCGAATTCTCATTTTGGTCCCATCTAGAAGATGGTGGAGACTAGTAAGGAATAGAGATTTACTCACAAGGGTCTCAGATTTGTAGGAAAGATAAGAAGATAGCGAAACAATTCTCTATCCAAGGTGGTTTGCTATTTCAGAATGGGAAAATTTATATAAGGGAAGCTCCTTAGATCCTGCTTACAAATCACAAACACAATGGATAACACACTATGGAGAAACCACCCAACCAAGTAGAAGCATCCAATCAAACTCTAGAAGCCTCACCCCCAAGCCAAGGAACAAGAAGCACGAATAATAGAGTGAGAGCGTGGCAATGAATCCAAAGCCATAATGAGGAGTAAGGCGAGTTTGGACCCAATATATAGAGCCAAAAGCAACCTGGGCACATAGCCATGCATAATCCTAAATTCCATAATCATAGATTCACCTAGAATAGAGTCCTAAGCATGGACCAACTATTCATAAAATTGCTATTGATAACTCGACACATGCCTACATTGTCTCATACCTTGTCTAAACTCCATTTAGTGTGTTTTGGGCCTCACAAGGATATTAGTTACTTTCGGGTCACGTCCAATATGATGTGTTGGAGAGAGAGGGAGAGGAACGAGAGTTGAGAAAGGTGTCATATGCTAGAAACGGAAAAATAGCTCAAAGGGGTAAGACAAACACGAACAAGAAACGAAACACAAACGAGAAACGAACTCGAATAGAAAGTATTTGTGCGCAGTGGAACGAGCTATACGACTCTCTCCGTAAGCATGACTACACCTATCAGAATGAACAGAACTTTAGTGATGGAAATCACGATCATTCTGGATTATGCAGCCAAACATAATAAATGAAATGCCAGAAGAATAATTTGTTGCGAATAGAAAGACAAATTATGTGTCGCGAATGATTCATGAAGAGCTAGACAATGCTCGATTGATAATTAGTCGTGAAACATTCGCAAAAGACAATACTAAATGTTAGTCATCGATTACCAGGAAGAGCAACTAGAAAGATCAGACAGAATGAATAATAAGCATAACAATATTAACACATATCTGGACACAGAAAAAAGAACAGTATCAGATTAAGTATATCAAGTATACATGTCAATAAAGCGATAGAGCACAAGACAATAGCGGATGAAACCGCGTGCCCTACGAAGTTTATTCAATCTATAAATGACTGAAACCTTATAACTGATGATAAAAAATCAATCCACAAGGCATCTACTTCATCTATCTAAATGATAAGCTTTTGATGCTAATTTACATACACTCTCATCTGCTCATCTTTCGTTAGGACTCAAATCGTCCAATACTCGACTTCTTGATCATACAATCTGATTGCATGGGGTGAGCATGAAGAGGGTGTGATGTCAGCCTTTGCTTTTCGTCCTTTTATTGCCTGTGAGAATTTGCATGTTAATACGCAGACTGCCTGACAACGCGAGTAAATATGCAGCATGAATGGAGGTAGATTAAAGATGGGATTTGGGAGAGTAGAGGAAACAAATCCAACACCCCCCCTTAGTCTGGATCCATGAATGCCTTGATCTTCAGACTAAGCAATGCACAAAATTTGTTGTGTGCATTAACATTGAGTGCTTTTGTGAATATGTCTGTAACCATTTCCTGCGTTCTACAGTACGTTAAGCTTACTCCTTGTCGAGAACCTTGCCCCTAATGTAGTGATATCTGATTTTAATGTGCTTACTCCTAGAGTGAAATCTAGGGTTGGCCGATAAGGCAATAGCACTTTGATTATCACAAAATAAATTTCAGATTACGATCTGATAGCAAATTTCTCAACCAAAACGCTTCCTTGATAGATTGAGAAGCAGCAATGTATTCTGATCTGTAGAAGAAAGTGCGACAAAAGTTTGCTTACAACCGTTCCATGAGATAGGACCGTCGTTGAAGAAGAATGTAAATCCAGATGTGGATTTACGATTGTCTACATCTCCTCCCCAGCTTGCATCAGAATAACCACTGAGCTGATGGAGATTGTTGTTACTGACATCTCCATAGCAGATGCACTGGTCCATGGTAGCTCGAATATATCTCATGCCTCGTATGAGAGCCTTCCAATGGATAATGCCAGGATTAGCCATGTATTGGCTGAGTGAGCTTATAGCAAAAGAGATATCTGAAAGAAAATCACTAGTGGTCAAGATAGATAGCATTTTGTTGTTTCTATCATGTGACAGAGCCTGCATCGGCATAGCCATCATCAGTATTGATGGAGAATGAGAAGCGATTTCTGCATCATCATCCTAGAAGTTAAAGGCAAAGGTGATGGCCAGTGATGATACGGTGGATGATGTGAGGAATTGGATCATTCAATTGACTCGAATGAACTCAGCTATGAGATTATAGCTGATTCTTAGGAAGTTGATGGACTTTCTTGCATATCACAAAGTGGAGATACACGTGATGAGAATTATTGTGGTTAGGTAGCAGGAGCGCATGCTCTCTCTCTCTCTCTCTCAATTATGAGTAGAAGAACGTTGAAGCTTGTAATTAATTCTCTCTCTCTCTCTCTCTCTCTCTCTCACACACACACACACACACACACACACACACACACACACACACACACACACTTCAATTTAAGTTCTCTTTTCTCGAATGTTTTGAGAGATGTCATGGGGTGGCTAGTAGAGAAAGAGAGAAAACGAGACAAAAACTTTAAGCATCTGTCAGTGTCTATGGAGGATGTGTTGCTAGCTAGAACTTAGATGAACCAGTGACTTACTTGTTGGTGATTGCTGCTTTGTTGTAGAATTTCAAGAGCGAATGTGGGTTTTGTGAGATGGGATCAACTGTTGAAGCATTTCTGTGCATATTTTGTTTCGAAAGCTACTACGATTCAGCTTGCGCTTCGGTGTTGTCTGTTGAATGTAAGTATAATGCACTTTTCTAGCTTGTAGTGAGATCCAAGAGAGTCAGTTTGAGTGGAAAGCAGATTGTGTGGATTGTGATTTTGCAATGGTAGGTATGGGGTGGTTTAATGAGGACTGCGGTGAGCCGATGGTGATGGATAGCATGGGTGTAGAAGATGATCAGCTAAGGGCTGTAAAACAGCAGCATGTCTTCCAGGGGCAGAGATTGAGACAAGTACTTATTCATCTTTGACGAGTTCGTCATGTGCTCTTAAATTATGTATCGTTGTCTTCTTCTGAATTGGATTCCCCCATTCTCTCTTCCTTCTGTCTCAACTCTCAATCACCCTTTGTTTCTCAAGAATCTTGCTCCCCTCTAGGCTTATTATTAGTACTTTGTTCTTTTTTCATAGTTTGTGTACCCTATTGAGACGTTCCTACAGTTTCTAGACTCTCTTTGCATGCATGAAGTTTTTTTTTTCTTATGCTTCATATGGATTACTGCTCACTCTCTTCCATAATACTGAACAATTTCGTGATTCACACTCCTGCAGAAGTCATGAGATATAAAGATTTCCTTACTAGTAGCCAAAATCTCACTCGCCCATATAAATACTACTATCTGAAATGTCTTTGCAAACATAGAAACCTATTATCCCTCTCCTACTCTTCTGATTGTGAAGATGAGTGGGATGTTCCTAGCTACATCAATGATTTTACTGAGAGAACTATGCAGAAGAGTTTCAATGAGAAATATGTTCCGAAGAGCAGTCCACAACAACCATCATCAATCATCAATCATCAAACTTGAAAACCGCTCTGTCGACATCTGCACGAACGAAGACTGTAAGCAGAAAACTTTCAAAAACAAGTAAAAGCTTGATGGCGCAGAAAGTGATGTCGAATGAAGTTCATGCGGAGATGGTACTTAGCCAAAGCTGCAACAAAACGCATAATCATAGAGAAAAAAAACAAGTACAGAGGAGTGAGGCAACGACCATAAGCAGAATGTGCAAGTTTGGCTAGGAATCTATGACACTGCCGAGGAGGGTAGCAGTTGCCTATGAGAAAGCAGCAAGAGAAATTAGGAGCTGTGACGCCCACACTACTTTTGAACTCAATTATTTCTCTTGGCGTGTAACTCTCTATTTCTAATTGTTTACAAACTTGAGGCTTCTAATTGTAATTAGATGTTTTATATTTCCGAACTCAGTATAGGCCATTGAGAACTCTTCAAAATCTTTCATAAACTTGTACCAAACAATTAATATATGACGATCCTAATGTTACACAGTAGTTTGTTGTGGCCAGGGTCGATGTCTCTTGCGTGTTTGGTTGTGCTTTTTTGTACAATCATGCTTCTACGCAATGTCTATAATTCAATTACCAACATTGCATACCGTTCACTTGCCTTTGAAATTTCTATTCAAGTCGAATCGGGACAAAATTGCGTAGCTAGTTTTTTCCTACATGGGCTTCGAAGCTTTAAAATCTATGCTTATGTAATCATTAACAATAGCAAGGCCCTTTGCTACAAAGAGCCCTGCATAGACCTACCACTAACCTACATCATAAAAGAGGTGTGCCCTTCAAAGATGTGTAGCCATTTCCCTACAAGTGAGTAATTCTTTGCCTATTCCACTCCTTATTTCAATTTTCAACATGGTCAAAAGCTCATGAAATTATTGTTCAAGATCATTTGTTTAACCATAGCAAAACAAGTTGTCCCCAAAATGTAGTTGGTACCTCCTTTGTTCACCTCAAGGTCTAGAACGACAACATTTTTGTGTTCCTCCAAGTATTCATCAATGAATTCATGTTGCTTACAACAAATTGTCACACATCTCTCTATGGCGTAAGAACATTGGAAGAGGACCAAAGGAGTGATAAGCCCCATTTAAGGCCCTTTTATAAACTTCATGTGTTTTAAAGACAATACCCCACAATCTCATGACCCCTCTTGTACATTAATTATCGCCTTGACATAACTCCATCATTGATTGCTCCTTTGTCCAAGAGTCCATAAAAAGAGAAAAAGAGGGGCATTTGGGCTGTTATCTAGTTGTTGTTGGTCAATAATTTAGCTAGTTATTGTCAACTTGTTAGTGCGACGGGCAGTTGTTTTATAGAAGGATTTTAGGTTGTGAGGTGATTTAGAGATTTTTGTAAGGGTTATGAGAAAAACAATGAGAAACTTCTTCTTTGCAAAAGGCTGCTTTTTTGGGCAAGGAGGAGAGTGAGTTTGCCCCTCTTGGAAACCAAAATGCATTCTTGTGATGTCGCTAGGAGCCATTGTTGCCAAGAGGGTGTGAAAAATTCAACTAGCTAAGTTGAGTTAATTTGGCAATTTTGAGATTGAAATTTCGACTTAGAGATAAATTTTTTAATGTCAATAAGGCCTAAAATAGTGTTTCTACTATTTTGGGAAAGTAGTGAAGTAGATAAGGTCATATTTAGACCTACTCTCATTGGTTGATATAGATACATTGCATTTAGTCACTTAAAACTAGGTTTTTGGTGAAGTACCTATAAGTATTCTGATAATGAAACTGTACAAATATGAACATCTATTTATACTAAGAAATTAGGTCGTCAATTGCGATCGCCAGTTGGCTGGTGATCTGCTGGCATCCATCCGGTCCTTGTCATTGATTGCTGATAAGCGGTGAAATTGGCCGTAAACATTATGTCTGCATAAGTGAACCAAAACTGTAGCTCTACAGAAATGAACTAAAACAGCCATAGGCGACACTGTCGCAAAAAGCGACAGTGTCGGGATTTTGCAAAAAATACGAAAAAATCCGACCGTGCCCTTAAAGCTCATTTAGGATTGCCCCACACTTTGCCAGAGTCATTTCCTTAACATTTGAGGCTCAAAAGCAAAATGCAAAACTATGATTTTACACGAGATTTCTGTCAGGTGAAAAATGCGAAAAAGGCGACATTGCGTTTTTTCAACGGTTTCTTGACAGGCGATAAAGGCGACACTGTTGTAAACTCCGTGTATTTCTGTAGACTGTGTAAAAACACTTGTAATTCTGCAGATTATATAAAAACACGGGAAAATCCACATAACTGGATAAACAATGGATGAAGATTAAAACCGATTAGTCGATTGGTAAGAAGGAGAAAAATCCAACAAGAATTAGCTATAATCTCAGAGCTGAGTTCATTCGAGTCAGTTGAATGATCCAATTCCTTCACGTCGTCCACCATATCTCCGCCGGCCATCACCTCGGCCTTTAACTTCTAGGATGATGATGCAGAAATCACTTCTCATTCTCCATCGATACTGATGATGGCTATGCCAATGCAGGCTCTGTCACATGATAGAAGCAACAAAATGCTATCTATCTCTACCACTAGTGATTTTCTTTCGTCAGTAGCTCCGCCGCCATAAAAGTTCTTGCATATTCTGTTCTGTGTTGTCTCCAAGAGAGAGAGCGTGCCAGATGGATCATACTTGACATTCGATTTGCTAAACATGTAAGTAAGCTTCTCAATATGACACATGGATGTATTTCACCAACAAGCTTAAAGTTGGCCAAAGAGAGCGTGCTACATCTACCATTCCTGACCGTCGATTGACTGCACATATTAGGTTCACGATATGCCACATGGCTAGTCTCTTTAAGCAAGGAGCTTAAAGTTGCCACATGACAAAATTGTAAAAAAAAGAGGACCCAAGGATATAAGCATAAGATAAAACTAATCTCATATATCTTTTCCAAGTTTGAATGGAGAGTAAATGAACCCACCATGTGCAAGCACAATATATAAAGTCACCTTTGTCCACCACTCACAACCACAACTCATATAAGTCAATTTGCCATCGAAAACTTCGGACCAAAAGGCCAATTATCAACAACTTGGAAAACTATAACCAATCACAATACACCATATTCTATTACATAGACTTGAGTTGTCTCCACCAAAAGGTAGGATCATGCACATAGAGATGCTTGCCATAGTAAGACAAGCACATATAAGTTGACTCTATTATAAAACTTGATGAGATGGGTGAACTAGGTTTCTTGAGCAAAACTTAGGAAACCCAATAGATTCCACAACATGGTAGTAGTTTGGACTATTCTTATTTTATTTTATTGGGTTATAGTGCTTACATTAGCATAGGAGTTTAGGAATGTAATGGGAGGCTATAATCTCACGGGGATGATGTCAACATATTGTGATCCAAAGTGAGCACTAGGAGGGTAGGCGAGTAAGGAGGCGTAAGCATGCTCTTGATTCTTTGGAGCCAAGTCCCAACTACTAACCTCCACAACATCGTGATTCATATTCAAAACCATGACTGAGGGTTGCAGGCAAGCAAGGGCTCCTAATGCATGAAAAAGCTTTAAATATTTGATCACAAAGTGTGAATCTGTGTCATTCTGTGATATTGGATGGAGTATTTGCCACAGACGAGGGTGGGGCCCTACATGCATCCTTAGCGCTGATCACGAATACCAGATACAGTGCTTGAAAATGAATCTCTGAGGTAACCTTGGCTCTTTATTACACCATTCAAATATCATCACAAGTTCAAACGACTAGTACTATCATCATGTAACATTTTATGTACTATGTTGCTTGGTTTCCAAGGGGGGGAGGGGGGGGGGGGGGGGTGACCCTGGGACCAAAGAAACTTTGGATGCCAAGCTAACCAACTGACATCTTATGTACTATGGAATGGGCCGGGCCTAAAAAATTCTGGAAATCCTTACCAGGCATGGCCTTTGCCCGGGGCATCCCATTGCGTAATGGGTACCTTACCTTTTTTCATATGTACACTAGTTGCTTGTGCTCGTCGATCACGAGCAATGGGCACTTACCCACAAAAAGTGTTTATATATTTGTGGAGGCTGTGTTTTTTTTGTTAATTTCCCTTTTGCAAATGGGTGATATTCTTGGCGGCAAAGCGTGACATTTTTGCCTGCAAAACACACATTCACTCTCTAAAATAATTTTGTACTACATAGACAGATTATGAAGCATAATAAGCAGTTTGACTCTAACGAACCACTTTGAAGATGCCACATGGCAGCTGTACGAATACTGTACCAACATGTAGGTAGGAAAGGACACCACAAAGATTTTGCAAAAAAAGAGATGCATATTTTGCTTTTTAATTTGTTAAAAAACCAGGCAAGATACTCATAAGGTATCCGTAATGGATTGTTGGTGACTATTTTGCCCATTTTTCTGTCTCCTTAAAAAGTAGAATAGTCATCTGTTTTTTTTTTCTTTTAAAATTTGTGTTGATTTTGCCTGCGCGTCAGGCATTAGGCCTGCGCGTGCACGTGGCATCGTCAGATTGGTTTAAAAAAGGTCCAACAATCCATTACGCAATGGAATGGGCCGGTGGGCACATGCCATTCTGCCCGGTAAAGCTTTCCAAAAATTTTTTAGGCGAGGCCGGGAAGTAAAGCTTTTCAAGTTTTTTTAGGCTCGGTCCCTCCAGGCCTCACCTAAATCTAGCAGAATGACCTATGCTATTTTGGAAAGCTTTACCGGGCATAATGGCCTCTGCCCGGCCCATTCCCTAGTACATTAGTTACCATATTAAATATTTTGATTATGTGTAAAGAATACCCAACTACCTGCTGCTACTGACCACTTGCTTTGTCAGACTGCCCTTGGCAGGGTTTCAGCTACCGGTCTTCGCTCCTTCTCCTGCCTGCTCAAACACTTCGTATAAAATAAAGTAGTGTTCATTTTCTGTGGTTTCTTCACAAAGTCAAGCAGCGTCTCGCATGCTTGGTGCATTTGGGATTTGCTAGATTTGTTGTTGCTATTCTCTCAGGCGCAGGTTTTGGGAGAGTCGCCATGGCTACAGATGCAGACTCCAAGATCTACACACTCCAGGAAGCCTCCCTGCACAATAGCTCCAAGGACTGCTGGCTTATCATCGGCGGAAAAGTGAGTCCCGGATTTTGCCAATCGTGTTTCAGTTTTTGTGTTTCAATGAAGATTGGAAGACAGACCTCTTGGATGATGCTATCTGGTTTACAGTTTCTTATTTGCGCTTATGTGAATGGCTTACCACCGGACCTTTAATTTGTGGCTTACCAGATCATGATGCGAGATTTCAGTACATGCCTTGTTTACTGCTTGATATTTATGGAATCTGTGGACTTTGTTGTCTTTTTTAACTCATTTCTAAAGGTACTGGTCGATGAGATTACACAATAAACTCCTATAGATTGCTGAAGGGTCTAGGTCTTTCCCGACTCGTTCTTCAATGAAGTTTGAGCTCGTTCAGGCATTATTGATGGATAGCCTTTTAATGGATTGTGGGAGCTGTGTTTTTTGTCAAGTCTTTTGCTATGTTTTCCTTTTAAACATACAGAAAAGTATCTCTGATATAGTGGTCTTTAGCTACTGTGGATATACGCTGCATGCAAATTGTTTGCACCCGAAGAGTCTACCCGATATCGATGGCTGTAGTATCTTTCAAGTGCTCGCTGACAGAACTGGATGACAGAGCAAGTGCATTTTAAGCCAAAACAGACTTGACAAATTCATTGAAAAACTGATCTGATTACAAAAGGCAAGTTACAACCTTCAAGCCCTTGCATAGAACGCAAGGGCATCTGAGGAACAGAAGAAAATGAGGCGCACACTCTGCTACTGGCTCACCCATTCCCTTGACCTAGTGAATGATAGGCTACCGCTAGTGTTAGAAACTAGTTATCGGTCCAGGTGATGCTCATGTCCCGTTGATGTCTTTGATGCTCTATAGCAACTCCACAATATTATAATGGTGCCGTCGACCATTTTAATGGGTCAGCGGACGAGGGGAGCTGTCAATGTCTCATCACCCCCATGCAAATCACCTGGCTGGCTAGGCTGGGCCCAAGCTGAGGCCGGCTGGGATAGGTAAGCCAAAGAGGGGACTCCCTGTGCAGCCGAGAGAGGAGGATGAGCCCGCGGAGTGTGTCCCGTGGGACTGTTGCAGGTGGAGGAACTGGCTGTAGAGGGGCCGTCCTTGCAGGAGGCAAGTCCAACGACGATATGTACTAAAAGGGGCGCTGTGGTGGCCGGTACTAGGTGCTGCCAAAGGAGGAGCCAGTGGCGTGGGTGCTGCCAAAGGAGGATGATATGAAGTGGGTGCTGCCACTGGAGGAGCCACTGTGGATGTGGGCGCTGCAAGAGAAAACCTGGGCACAGATGGTGGCCTGCCATGGAGACCTGGTGCTGCAGAAGTGGATGGCAATGGAGGGGCTACAAGCCTCAATGGCATCGGTGGCACTGGAGGTGTTGTGCGACGCATATAAACCCTCTGAGGAACTGGAGGAACTGCAGGCACCTCATGTAGCTGCTCTGACTGAGACTCTGTGTAGGGCATGTTGGCTAGAGATGATAGGCCTCTGAGTCCAACGTGGCAATCAAGTCGTCTAGCTGGGCATCCGAATACAAATGCTCTGGGCTTTGGGACTCATCATGTGCACCATCCTCTGGATTCATCCTGTGCCTCATCCTGTGCACCATGTAGACCCTGCATCGCCTCCCAATCGGTACAATCGAAGTCATTTGGTGTGCTGTCGAAGTAACGCCCATGACTCTGTACTGCACGCATCCAAGCAGCTGCGGGACGGGCATCTGAATCACTCTGCCCTTTATCAAGAGCCTCCTCCATCATATCGACAAAAGTAGGTATGCCACCGGCCCCCCCTGTGTGCCTTGCCTGTCTCCCGGTATAACCTGTGCCATGTGCCCCACCTCTGCCACGTGAAGCACCTATGACCCCTGCCCGTGGCGTGTGCCCAACACCAATATCATCTGCCTCATCCCACTCTGATCTGGCGAACATAATCCGAATGGGCTCATCCTCATCCTGCTCATCCTTTGACATTGGCTCATTTGCCTCATACAATGGAGGCTCTCGGTGATCAAGCCCAAGCTCTCTCTCTCTCTCTCTCTCTCTCTCTCTCTCTCTCTCTCTCTCTCTCTCTCATCTCGGCAAGCTCCCTCTCTCTCTCTCTGCCATCAATTGTGTGCCCAAGTCATCTGCAGGCATGGGATCGACGTTGTCCGTAGGCAAGTCAACCTGGCGCTCCAAATCAGATATCTTTGTCTGCAAGGTTAAAATCTAGCATGTTAGAGAAACAACTTGATCAGGAATTAGTGAGACGTCAACCAACATGCTATGGGAGAATAGCCTATCACTTGCAATGCGCTCGTAATGGTCGGCAGTCTCCTGGCGAGACGTGTGTTGGTGCTACAGAACACCAACCGCTCTAGCTGACTCACTGACAGCTTGTTTCTTGTCCTCGTGTGAATGAGGGCCCATGTGCTACAATTACGCTCACACACGGAGGCAGCGCAATCCTGTGGTACGTGCAATGAAATGCTTTAGCACATCTGCATGGGTGGAATGTCAAGCAAACGCACTAAGGGAGGATGAAATAAAACTGCATACCTGTGAAAGTACCCGCAGTGCAAGACGTTGTATGGAGGGATAGGTGCTACCAAACATGGTCCACCAGGTAATGGGGAGCTGCCTCTTCTCTGGATCCTGAGCAGCCGATGCCCATGTCGAAACGAAATGCAGCTAGCTCCTCCATGAGTCTGATAGGATCCAAACCAATGTGTGGGCCCACCGTTTATATGTACTCAAGCCAATCCGCCTCGAGCTCCCTGTCTGAGATCTGTGTCGGAGAAAGGAAGAGGGGATGCAGGATGTGTGCAACGCTGTGGATACTCCTGTGAAAGTAGTTCCACCGCGTCTCCCAGATGAACTTCAGCTCGGCCATCCTGCACGTGAGAGGCATGGGGTTGGAGAAAAGTACAACGAAATCCAAGCGAAATACGGAAAAACGTAACATCAATAGAAAAACAAACTAGCAATCATTGAAAAGATAAAGACCAATTACATTGCTATACTGCTTACCTCTCTGGCTGCAAGATGGGCAGCTGCAAGAACTGTCCAATCTGGTCCATGAGCTCATACACCAGTCCAAGTGTAGACCCCTCGCTCTCAGCCATGCGGAGCACAATGTAGAGTGGTCGAAGGAGTCCTGACAATGTCTGCGCATCCCTCCAAAACTGGTCTCCCCTCATCGTGGAAGAAAAGTGCTCCCCATCCTCTGTGCGCTGAAACGTACTGGCACGCCAAAGATCACTGGCAACCATCTGTAGAAGCTGTGCCCTGCACCTGATCAGACGGTCGATGACCACCAAGTCGAAAGCAAAGCGTGTGGGGGTTGGCTTCTTGAGGTCCAATTGGCTGAACACTCGGAACATGGCAAGAACATGCCTCTTCCTGGTGACAAAAGTCACTAGGAAGAGGGCCTCACAGACGATGGTTCTAAACAAGGAAGTGCACCTATGTTCCCCATGTCTATGCCGTGCGCTGCAAAGGGGTTATGAACGATGTGAGGGAACTCGGCCTCTAGCAGGACACCCATTCGAACGCAGTTGGTGGCATTGTCCGTCACCACTGTGACGACATACTCGGTGCCTATGGACAGGATGGAAGACTTGATGATGACATCAAACATGAACTCTACAGATATGAGAAAATCGTATACTGGGGGCATGCGAGCAACAGGACGTGGTGGTGGAACCGTAGTGGCAACTGGCGGACGCTGAGGGGATGGGTTCCACCGGAATGGGTGCAGATGGGAGTGCGTGTGGCGGCACTGTTTGAGGGGGATGAGGGGTAGTGGGATAGGACGAGGATGCACCCCCTCTCCTCGTGCGTGCCAGCCAAGCAGGCAAGCAGCTCGAGGTCAGCCACATAAGGAGCGGTGCAAAAACCGGAGAACACCCTCCGAAATGGTGTTATCCCCTGCCACAAGATGTGGCCCGTAGGTGTCCAGTAGTCGCTGCCTGACGGGGAATGGACATGCTGCCACAAGGGGCAACATTTATGGTTGGCACCATTTTT